>APFE031405537.1:34648-45613 GCA_000404065.3 Pinus taeda | reverse complement strand
GTGAATTGAAATTATTAATGTAGGCTATATTTGTAATATGTACTTCTTTAAATCTCCAAATTTTATCTTCTAAACTTGATTATATATGATGTCCATATACAGTGGATTTGCCTCCAAGTTTTACAAACCCGGATTGATAATTAAATACTTGTGTTAATTTAGTCAATAAATTAGCTCAACATTTTGGCACCGTTGCCGGGGAGGTAATTATCAGCATAATCAAATAGAAGATAAATAAAAAAAAACTAAAAATTTAGTTAAGATACATTTCTATTAGTTATGTTTCTCTATGCCTAGAAATAGAGATCCTAAAATTAGGTTCCTAAAACAAAACCCCCCAACAAAAACATAAAATCAAAAAATAACTACAAAATCCATTTTCAACAACAAGATCTAAAATATGATGTTAAAGAATAGGTTACAACACTACTCCATTCTTCAACATTCTTTCTCATCAAATATTTATGATCAAATAAATTTTCATGTCCAAAATTTCAATGAAATATATTTTTCAAATTTGGATATGAGTTTACTTCTGATCTTGTATGCACTGTAAATTCTCTTATACTTTAGAGAATGAATTATTTTTATAAAATAGAATAGGATAGAATAGAATAAATAAACAAGTAGAATGAATTCACAATAAGACTTCCATAATAAATTTGTTTCAAACAATTTCTTTAAATCATTGTTCAATATTCATTTGAAATGACTACATGGAAAATGCAGTAAGAACAAGCCTATTTTGGGTAACCATATAGGATCATTTTGAAATCATGTGTTTTTTTTACATATCTCTTGAAATCTAGTTTTGGAATCCATTTTGAAATTCTCAATTTATATTACGAATAAAAATGTGATAAAAATCAAAACTAGGTCTCAAGTGAAATGTTGAGGACAGAGTTAGTACAGCCTATATTTGAGGTGTCTAATGGAAACATTTTTATCTGAAATTCATAGGGAAGATAGCCCTTGGAATCTAGTTTCCAAATCAATTTGAATCACTTCAATCAGGTATCATATGGAAAAATTATTCTTGAAATACTAACTGCTTGTCGAAATATCTGCATGGTGACAATTCTCGGTCTTCACTGTTTATTGGCATATTTGGAATACCAAATAATCTTATTTTCAAAACCTATTTATATGGAAGAAATATATTCAAGTCTAGTTTAAGACACAATTTGAATCATCCCATTTGGAGGTGAAATGAAAAAGTTATGCCACATTTAGTGACTGCATGTCTTCAAAACAGTATAGTAAAACTCTGTCTCCTAGGTCTGTTCATCACCAATTTTGTGATATCAAGCCTAAGAATTTTTAAAACTTGTTTCTACTGGAAATACAAAAATGAATCTACTTTAATTTCCAAGTGGAATCACATTGATCTGATCTTTATCGAAGAAGTTACACTTCCAATAGTGACTGTTGGTCTAGTTAAAAATTAACAAGCAGCTCTATCAAACATGGCACTCCTTATCATTTTTACCATATCATTTTAAATCATTTTGAAAACCTGTTTATACAGGAGGTAGCCATATGAATTCACTTCAACTTAGCTTTGGAATCACTCTAATTCGATATAAAACGAATATTTTGTAAACAAAATACCGCTAAGAGGTATAGGTTGGCCACCATTCCTCAAAGGGGTAAATAAATGCATTATGTTTGTCTATCATATTTGGACTTGTTTTCTAAGCAATGCTTGTAACGATTTAAATGTTTATTGGAAGAAGAGAGACTGTACACCTCTCTTCCTCCATCATCTAATGTTGTATTGCAGGCAAGTGTTATGTTTTTGCAGGTCATAGGACGAATGAAGGAGTGAACTCCATGGATGATTTTATGTTTTTGTTGTGCATCATTCCTAAGGTGCTATAGCAAGGTTGCTATGTGGACAATCCATTAAAGGAGAAACTCGACTGAGTAATTTTGTACAATAAGGGCTTGAAGGATTTAGCCTTAGCCTAGAGACTTTGCACAAGGTTTTGCCCTTGTATTGGGCTTTTTTAGGGAGTAGTAAAGAGCTCTTTTCCCTGTTAAGGGAACCATAGGATCTTATTGAAGGAAAAATAAAAAATTGGTTTTTGCAAATAAATTGGGTGTCCTATGTATAACTGCGGGTGTATTTTTTGTTATTGTTTTTAAAGTTAGACATTTCAGTGTGTTTATGTTTTCGATTGTGTAATTGTCAAAATATAGACCAGACCTGGTGCATGAAATTTTAACATTAAGATTGCAAACCATTCGAGACAAAATATGCGAAGTTTGTTCATTTATATACCATGTAGGAGTGAGTATATCAAAATGGCACCCAATAAAATACATATCAACAAAAAAATACATAATCAATGAGGCTCTAAATGGCCTTTAGAGTCCAAAAATCATGCTACAAGCCATTGGGCCACTAGCCTACTACAAACTGCTAACCAACATGATCACTCATCAAAGTCATTACCACTATTAGAAATGGGAACATCAACATGAGCTACATAAACATCATCTAGCTCAAAGCCTTCAGAGTCCTTATAGATTCCTCAAACTTATAATATAAAAAGTTTAACATCCTAACCAATTATTTTGGTTTGAGTGAAGGGATAATCTCCTCAACGTTATATATGCTAGAAAAAACTTAACATGACTATCCAATTATTTTGGTTTGAGCAAAAGGTACATTTTTGTTAAGGCGGTGGCAAAGGAGTTCAACAATCAACAACATCAAGCTACATAAAGATTTTATGCTCTCGAAATGCCAATCCCATACCCTCATACATGACAGAATTCATTGAAAATGTTACAATCCTAGCAAATCCTAAAATCCCAAAAACTGTTGTGTCTGCTAAATTTTGAGTGGGATATAAAATTCTACTTTCTCCATATGAAGTCCAATAAGGTTGGAACTACTCTCAAACATCCTGAATCAATTAATGGTAATGTCAAAAATTTAACTAAAAGTTGAAAAAACACCGAACATGGGTCCTGGACTCCCCTTGTACGTGTGAGATTTGACATGCCAGTTAAGGCTACTTTGTACCAGTTAGGTACCAAACTAGTTACAGTTGAGTTAGGTTTTCTATTTCGGTTTAGGTTTTAGAAGGGGAAGGGTTGGTTTTATAGCCAACAGGGGTTGTTTTGGGAGGGAAACAACCCCTCACTTCCTCCAAAACCACCTCAAAAACTGCAACTGTGGGTCTTGGATTTCCCTAACGCATGTGAGATCTGACTAGCTGATTAGGGCTTGCTTGCACTGATTAAGTATCAAACCAGTCAGTTTGGTTCCTTGTTTTTAAATAGCTTCCATCAGTAGTTTTCCCATTGGATCTACTACTCCAACTGGGGTTCTCACATTCTTTTGTTCATCTTCTCACTCATCTTGCTGGAATATGGCTTTAATTACTTCTAATCTGTTGGGCTATTCGTCCTCATCGTTTCCATCATTCCATGTAAGTCCAGTGTTCCTCCTAGCTCTTTTTATTTCCCTAGGTTCATTCCCCTACTTATAAGTTATATCACCTCTCTACCTTTAAACTAGAGAAAGAGCCCTGCCTCTCTAAATACTAACTGTTGTTTTCCCCAAAAGTACCCTATAATCACCACTTTAATGCCGACAAAATCAGGGTATTACTGACAAATTTATATTTTAAGCAAAATAAGATCCCTAAATGCCTCAATAGATTCAACCATCGCAGCAGCTCGCAGAGTCTAATGTCATTCTCCTATTTTTCCTCAACATACGTAACCGGGATCTTATTAGCGAACCTGTTGTGCATCATTCCATAATAAATAATTAGAATTGCTTTTACAAATGGGAAATTCAATTTTTGGTGAACCCATCATTTCTCTTTCATTCATAGCAGTCCTACATGACTTCTCTTCACCATCTATTGTCATTATTACATTGGATGTAATAAAAAAATATTATAAATACTATTCATTGCTTGTATGTAGTTCCACAATGTGTGTGTAATATGCTATGTTGCATGAGTTCCCAAACCCGGGGGTGGAGTTCTCGAATCGTCCTGGCTCTCGCCCCTAAGTACCGAATTCGAGTAAGGGTTCTTCTCAGACGAACCTATAAGAACCGAGTTCTTCTATGAAGAATTGGGTTCTTCCAAAAAAAAAAAAAAAAAAAAAAAAAAATGGGTTATTTTCCTTTAACCGGGTTCTTTGGGTTCTTCAGAAAAACTTATATTAAAAATTATTTTTTTCAAGTAAATTTTTTTTATTGAAATTTAAAAAATAAAAATTAATAATATGATATTTATTATTAACAAATGTCAAAAACTTAAAAGTTAAAACCCAAACTTTTTACTAACCCACAGCTATCGAATTTCATTTTTTGTTTTTGGTTGCGCTGGTCCGATTTACCCATTTCACGTGGCCGAGGTGTCTTTGGTTCACATGCAACTTTGGCAGATACATGCAAGAAGAAGCATCCAATTGATTGGTGGTGGCTTCATGGTGTTGATGCTCCTAAGTTGCAGCAATTTGCCATACGGTTACGTGAATAGATAGCTTGTTTGGAGTTCCTCATCTTATTCAATATTTGAAAAATTCTCAATTAAATATAGGAAAATTTAATTTTTATTTCTAAATTTTAAATTTTCATTTTAGTTTTGGTTTCTATTTTTTAATTTTTAATTAATTTAATGGGCTTCCCCTAATATTTCAGGTAGCTAATTCTTCGTCTTGTGAGAGCAATTGGAGTACTTATGCCTTTATTCATTCAATAAAGAGAAATAGGTCGGGCTCAAAGAAGGCAGAAAACTTAGTGTACATTCATAGCACATTTCATCTCATATCTTGAAAAGACCGAGGTACAAAGAGGGTCCTTTCAAGAGATTAGACTAACACATAGATGATGCTATGTGCGTGGAAGAGGAGATACAACCAGATGGCCTTATTGAGCTACCTCCAATTGCTATGGATGAGCAAGAGCTTCAAAATGAGAGTGATTCCTCCGTGGAGAGCACGCTAGCTGAAGATCTAAGTGATGTTGGTGACATGGATGTTGATGACATGGCTTGAGGAAGCCATTATTCATTAGGCTTTAGCTATTTTTATTTTAGTATTTTAAAATTTCCTTGTTCATGTTTGGAGATGCCTTGAGGCAAATTTTAAATGTCGTATGAAAACAAACATATATCATGATTCATGATTCTTATTAATATGTAAACACTGAACAATTTTTTGGTGATAAATTTTGAAATTTCAATGTGAACGTTGAATTTTTAATGAAGTGCATGTTTAAATGATTAAAGTTTTCTAATTTAAAGTTAAAAAATATACAAATTCAAATTTCATATATATTATTAATTATAATTTATAATTTATAATTATAAAATTTAATATTATTATATTACCCGACAAACCCACGTACCTTGTTTCAAAAAATGCCGCCCTGTCCCCGAACCCATGTTTCTGGCAACATAGGTAATATGGCTTTTCTGAATCCAGAATAGTTTTTATTTATGGCAGGTATCCTGGTGTGACTGCATTTGGTATGATCTCGTCATTTCAAAAATAGTAAACTCCAAGTTGTCAGCCATTTAGCATAAGCATATGTAAGTGATTTTTGAAGTGGGATACATTTATGCATGGTTTTCTGTTGCAAAAGAGTTCTTTGAATAACCAGCTTTTATGGCAGGAAACTCGTGAAACTGTTGAAAAGAACTTCTAGAGTGTGAAACACAACCACGTTTGTTGAACAACTAAGAAATATATTTGTTACCAATTTCCAAGAGACAGAAACATATAGCTCTTAAAATAGTGATAATCACACACATTGTATTTTTTATTCTAGTGATGATCACACACATTGTATTTTTTATAAAAATTCTTTGGGGTTATACAATCTAGTCTTTGAAGACGCATCTTATCTTTCCCTGTTTTCATTACAAGGTACAAACTAGCCAGACTTTTGGAATCGTTTCCATTGCAGATTGTATTCGATGTTATAGTTAAGGTCGATTTCGGATTCGGCATTGACACTCAAATCTCGACTCTTCTATTTATTTGCAATTCAATGTTTGACAATGAAACTGTAGAAGGATGTCCTTGACTAATTCAAGGAAGAATAATGCTCATCCCCTTGAAACTGTCAGGGCACTTGTTCTTGGTTTTACAAAATTTATTATACGTACATTTATGAAGTAAGAACCTAGGCATCATTTGAAAGAAAATTACGTGATCAGATTGATCTGGCATTGGTGCCACGCTCAAACACTGCAGCTGCTCCCATTCCAGTCCCTAGAAAATATTCAGAATACCAGAATTAAAGTGAGTTATATGTAGAAACAATAATATGTACATAAACCAAGTGCATTAAAACAGAAGACAACAAGAAATTCTGGTTAAAGAAAATATTGGAACAGCATTATGGTAATTATTCTCACCTATACACATGGAGATTACTCCAAACCTACAATCTTTACCGCGTCGTTTCATTTCATGGAGTAATGTTCCAACACAGCGAGCTCCTGAAAGCATAACAGAGGAATCAATAACCCAACAACAAAAGTGTCACTCATTCATTAAGAAAACAGTTAATGCCTTTGAAACCTGCACCTATCCTACTCAGAGTTCCTTGCCAGCTGCAATTTTTGCATTTGTAATCAGGCATGTATGTATTGATTGTTAACATGGATGCATTGCTCATAAACCACTGCATTACATATGAAATTATCGAGGAAAGATCACAATTTACTTATATTAAATTAGTAGACATGCCACTACACAGCCCCAACTTGAACAGTTTAGTAACTCATGGTTAACCTCAGTAGAAAGGTAAGAGAGGTTTTCCTTATGCCAAAGGTTACAATGACTTTGGCTAACGAGAAAACGATAATTACAAGTACAAGCCTTCCATTGAGTGTCGCTACTTTAAAATGAGGATTTTTTAACTAGTTTTTAGAGCTAAATCTAATCACAAAGGATTGGTCTTTGCAGACAAGGAAATTGCAGAAGTTGAATTAAAGCAAGCAAAAATTAGCTCTACAGTAAACTGAACCATAATCAAGAAGAAAGACTCTTGAGCTAAATAGATCAATGTGCATTACACACAAATGGAATTCATCTATCTGGGAGCTGATAAAATTTACATTACAATGGTTGAACATTGGAGAAAGAGGCATGGTTTCTTCTAATCTTAATGCACTTGAGATGAAGTCTTTTGACAAGTAGCATATTTTTTATGTCATGTTTGGGAGACCGCCAATTTAAGCCCATGAATATGAGGAACTGCAAATTCTACAAAATTAAATTGGTTGTGCAACACAAATTCCACACATGTAAACCAGAGCCTAAATGCCTTCAATCTTAAATGGCCTAAACAGAGATGAAATAAATCTATTAAAATAACTTAATGAAAAACTTGCGACAACAGCACATGTTTATGACTTATGAAAATGTGCTTCAAAGATTTTCTGATATCAATAGTGGAACTAGAAGTTAGAAGAATTTAAACTGTTATTATGTTTGCCTTCCCAACAAACTTAAACAAATTAGAGAAAATCCTAAGAATGTCAAAAATCGAAACTCAATTTCTATTGTTTCTTAGTTGCAAACTTAGCAATGAGTTCATCTTAAATAGCTTCTTTCATTTCATTGAATCCAAAACATTACTACAGATTGTATATGCAGCATCCCTAGGGCATTAAATTCAAGATTTCACTACTACTATCAAGAATGTGCAGACTTGACATGCCTGTTGCTCCAAGTGGGTGACCAAGCGCAATAGCTCCACCATTTACATTGACTTTTTCTGGATCCAGCTCCAACTTCTGACAACAGTATACGTACTGAGAGGCAAATGCCTGATACAGAAAACATACAAATGTCATTGTACGAGCAATTTTCAGACAAATTTCTAATTGCAGAATACTATGCATCATGCAAGATGTAATCCAGTTCTTTTTCCTAAAAAAAAAAGCATCATATAACATAACAGGCAATAACTGGATAATAACAGGGCCCTTGACATGCCAAAAACAAATAATGTAGAATACTTAAATTGACAAAGCAACCTCAAATATCTAAATGGAACAGGAATTTTCCCAATTAGTGGGCCAGAAAACAGAAGTCATAAGAGAGTAACATGATGCAAGTTTTGGATTGTCCGCTAAACATGAAGATGAAAAAAACTACGGATCTTGTTAGAGAAAGGCAACGTGATTCTTCTTATAGACCTTTATCATAACAGCTGCCAGCATGCAGCAGTTTTTATCTATCTAGTGCTTTGTTTATATTTAAGCTGTTGTTATGCTTGTAAGTCTCAATTAGCAACGTCACAAAATATGAACAATGCAAGCTGGAGTCACATAGGAACCGTGGATTCATGATTTAAAGAGGAATTTAACTGGACAACAAGGGCATACCAGCCCCTCAAGGCACATAAATATGTAGATAATGGTCCCTGGCATTGCCTTAGTTAAAGGCAATCGCTAAAAGAAAAGTTGGCACCCACTGTCAGTGACTCAGCACTGAAATCTACAAATGGTATTGCGTGTTAATCATGGTAGGCAATCAACATAAGGCAGATGACAGCCTATGCCTTTCATTGCAATATTCAGTATCTTGGTCTATACAAAGCACAGTATACAACTACTGATAAAGATGCTAATATGCTTTTGGACATGAAAGATCAGTCATATAATTTATTTATTCCCTTCTAAGTTGTTACCTGAACTGATAGCTTTTCTAATTGAATGAGGGAAGAGTCCCTGAGCTGAATGCCCCTTCAAAGCAAATGAGCAGAAAGGCTCTCTCACTTTGGCTGGTAGAAATTCCTAACTGGGTTAATGCATGCATCATATATTCAATAGTCTAGCCATGGTGATAGTCTAATGTGCCAAGCCAACATCTACGTAGACCATTTTAAGCTTCACACAAGTTCGGTCACTGATAGCTTTTCGGCCCACAAACCATCGCAAGGTTTGGCTGCTAGAGCAATAGGAGCACAAGGGATCCAGCTCAATGGCAGCATGAGGTGCGGGGTACATCAGCCCATTAAGCCTAATATATATATATATATATATATATATATCATCCGAATTGAGAATTTTGTTGTCAGCTTGTTGCTAAGCAATACCCATTATGATTTGAAAAATATTTGATACAAATAAGGGCATAAAAAGCTCAAATGAACATGACATGCAGTAATACTCTCTTCGAACACATCGCTGCCTCTCTACTAACTAAATCACTATGAAAAGGAAGCTTTGATGATATTTTATACCAGATCTAGACATGCCTTCATCTGAAAGAAATTGTAAAACCATCAACAATGCGGAAAACATTCCAAGAACAATCCAGTTTGGTGGCAAAGCAAGGTCTTAACACACAAAATCGAGTGTATTAAGTATGTATCTGATATGGATTGGATCATTATATTGTTTGTCATCCATTTTGATGCATTCGGAGTGGAAAAAGTGGAGGAATCAGCGCACGGGGCTATTTCCACCGGCGGGACCTAGTTTGGCAAAAAGGGGTCTGAAACCTTCCGGGAGCATTTTGAGGCATCAAACGGCGTTTTTTGGGGGGTAAAACTGTCGCTATAGCGCCATACATTTTCACGTTATTTTACACACAAAGACCTTTCCAACAGCACAAGAATCGCGTGAAGGTCCGTATGCAAAATTTATGCCACTCAAAAGTTGACCTTTTTGTTTTGACCACCATGGTTTGAGATGACGCTGCATTAGCCCCCATTATTCATGGAAAGTGGGCTAGCCACGTGTTTGTGATGTAAAAGACTCTAGAAGAGTCTATATTCTAACTCTGGTTAAGAGTTGATTTAGTTAAACTTAGCCACTAGTAGGCTATTGGGTTGTGTTATAATCGGGCCATTAAGAGGAAGAGACATTTCATTCTTTGGAGAGCATTTTGTTCCATAGTTGAGAAAAGATAGCCAAGAGAGATAGGAGATAGAGCACACAGAGAGGATTTGTGCATTGTAGCAGCCCACGGGCCACATGCCTTACTTCTTTGTACTTGTGGCCATATTTCTAGACAGAGAAAGAGCGCGAAGCAGCCTCACCTTCCAGTGGGGTTTTCTCCCAAAAGGGTTTTCCAACGCATATCTTGTGTGTGTGTGTGAGCTTATTTTGTCATTCTCTATTTTTCTGCATAATTTCCATCTGCAAGCATGCACTAATTACAGTTAAATCTACATATCTTGAAGTATAATAAAATTGTAATACTATAGAATTTTCATATTTTTAATATAATATTATCCGATTTGTTGTGGCGAACTGTCCAGGGAATATCGACAGCAGTTTACAGATCAGTAGATCAGTATCACTTGTAGAGAGCACAAGCTCTCACAATTTCTCATTTAAAATAAAATCTTCATAAAGAATTAGAAAGCTATATAGCATGGTCATTTTGTGAACAACGTAGATATTATATATAATTGTGTCTGCATCGCCATTCTGTGAATAACATAGATATTATATATAATTATGTGCTTCAAAAGGAATAGGAATTCCATGAATTAAAGCCTGGCCCATTGATGATTGGCCATCAAAAGGAGAACAAAAAATCACATTAGTTACATATTTGATTCATTGCCCATGCAAAGAAGTCATCTTTTCTCACACATATTTTTATTAACTTCAGATTAACAGCCAGTTAGCAAAATCTCTCTTTGCTTCTCAACTCATTATTAAGCAATGTCAACAAAAGTACAATTGCACTTAAATAGTTGTGACAGGGGTACTAATCATGAACAATATTGCAGTTCCTAAGTAAGATGACAATTAGCAAGCCCAAGCAATTAGCTCAATTGGTTATCATCAATGTTGTTGGGCATTTGGCTGGTACCATGTTAGCAGGTGCCCTATTTGGATTCCCTGGGCTAGCCACACTAGTCTATGCCAACAGATTTACTATGTATACTGTCTGCAAATGCAGGTAGACATCCCTTGAGTTTTCCCACAGGGTTTTCCTTGGAACTTAAAAAAGTAT
>APFE031405537.1:0-30181 GCA_000404065.3 Pinus taeda | reverse complement strand
TCCACTTGTCTAGTTTTCAGTGGCATGGTGATATCTAGATTCTCTATTTGTGGCCCCTCAACTTCGCGGTGACCTTCTGCCTCTAGGATATTAATGTTCCTTGGATCTGTGTCTTCCTTTTCAGTAGTCACATTGTAGCACTCCAGCGCATGGGCCAACTGGGTGGTGAAGATTTTGGGTGTTTAGGCATTTTTGATGGTGCTAAATCCATTTCTACCATCAAAAACAAGATTCAAGCACTCCTAATGGTCTGATTTGAGTTATTGTTGGCAAATTTGATGCATCTATAAACAATGCCAATATATTTTTCTATCAATGGGAAATTTTATCATAATTTAGTTGTCAAACTAGCATTGAAGATAAAATCATCACTTTTACTCAAAAAATACCAAGGAAGACTTTCATTCTTACCAAATACACACACACACATATATATATATGAATGATATGCAAGTGAAATTAAATATATTTTTCTAATGCGTTGACCCTCTATTAATTGACCATTTGACCAAAAATTAAAGAACAATTTATAAAGTTAACTTTGTAAATAAATTTTTTTTAATATTTTAATTTTATTTATTTACATCGTAGTTGGTTCGTAGGGCTTGGCTCTCATTGTGCAGTGATAGTTTTGTTGTCGATTGTGTATGTGCAGTTATGTTTACATTGTTGGAAACTATGTTGTTCTAGACTACTTTATGTTGCTTAGAACTACACTCTATTATCTTTCCAGACTTTTTGATGACACAAGCGCGTTAACGTTAAACCCGCCACCCTTTGTTGACCTAATAGTTCAATGCCAGCTCAACCATTTCACTAGTAACTTCGCTTTATCATCTAACAATATCAATCCATGTCTTCCCAAGGAAAAAGCCTCTGCATGCCTCTCCACTCATCTTTTTCCAGTGGAATTTTTATGTTACTTGTTTTGCTTCAATGCCTTAGCCCCTCCTCATCCTTATCATTAGTGCATATTGTGGCTTTCTACTCCCTTGCTCTCTATGTTTTGACAGGCAATATAAGGTTTGCCAAAATACAAGTACATGTGGTAATATATGTATCAAGTACCTTTTTGGTATAGGTAATAAATGACGCGGCCTCCCAAACTTTCAGATCGACTACGTGAATAACTCAAGTCCAATTATTACACTTCAAGAATTGAATTACATAATATTAACTACTCACTACGATGAGGGCCACATTGTTATTATCTAGCAAGAGAGTTGTTAATTTCTTGACAGACACTTTAAAGTGGGCTCTAAATATGCAGAAAGCGTCTTCAATATTACAGGTACCGCTAACTAGACTATAATCGTGTACCACTGCAGATCACCTTTTTTAGGTTGATTCTACTTCATAGGAGAAAGGAAGTTCATAGAATGTAATGCTAGTGTTTATTACGCTTTGTACGACAATGGAAGTTCGATACCTAGATGTTCTAGGGAACAAGTAATGTTTAATGTGGGAATATTGGAATGTGTATCTAATAATACAAAGAGAGATATAAGTTGTAAATCATGTGAAGCAAGTGGAGGATATGCAGTTACAACAGTTCATATTCAAAGGCGACCGCGACCTTCGTCTGATATTGCAAGGATGGAACCTGCATAGACAATTGCACTGACGATATTGTGTTTGTGTTTATATATAAACGCCTATGAATTATTAAATTAACTTGAATGAACCCTTATAAGCTAATTTTTATTTGTCAATTTTTTCTTTTGAAACAGGAATAAACATGGGCGCTATATTAGGTAAATATCTTCTTAAATTTATCTTTATGTGTTGATGGGTATTGGTGGGTTTGATTATTATCCTCAGGGAAAATTTTGAGAAAACCCCCTAAATTTATATGTATAAATTTTGGGCGAATCTTCGTATTACATAGAAAAATGAAAGGCGATTTTCTCAATAATATAATATGTATATATAAGTTTTTTGGCGAATCACTCACCAGATTATATTATCTTGTAAAATCATGACGAATATGTTGTAGTCATTTTTCTTTTTAGTTAAAAAAAAAAGGAAGTATAAAAGCATAAAAGAAAATAGACATATATGTTTACTAAAAAAAAATATAGACTATAGAGAATGCGACTCTTTGCTTTATATCTTGAAAATTTTGATGTATTGCACTGAGACTATGGTGCAGGCCCAAAGTTTGGGTTAATAAAATAAAAATATATTTTAAAGGGAGTGGGCCAGCCTCGCTAGTGCCAAGTGGAGCAAATTGTTAAAAAGTGCGCAATTGTAAAAAAGCATCGTCGTACCATACATGGGGCCTGCTCTTACATTGACTCCTACATCAAAACTAGCTCAACATTTATACTTCAGGGTGCCCTTGAATAAGCAATTTTGAAAAGTAAACATCGAAACGATCAACAACTGTGATCAACCCCGACGACACACATGGATGAAACCACTTACCACCAGGTGTACCCTCGAGGTTGGTAAATGGTTTTCTTTCAAAAATAGAGTGTTTTGGTATATGTGTGTGTGTGTGTGTGTGTGTGTGTGAGAGAGAGAGAGAGAGAGAGAGAGAGAGATTGGGTTTCCACATTGTCGCTTCCACGTCAATCCACCTCACGCCACCTCACCCACCACACTTCCATGTCACCTGCCACATCACCCTTTCGTACTATTTTCTCTCCATTACCCTAATTATAAGTTTTTCGCCATTTGTCTATAAAAACCCCGATTTCACTCATTTCTTATATTTTATCTGCCATTTTCGCTTCAGTTGTTGCTCTTCATGACAATTGACTATGTCATCAAGCCCCCTTCGAATTACCAGGTACTTAGAGTCTTAAACTACCTCATGTTTTTTAACTAAAAATGACCAAAAAAAGCCACTTTATCTGATCCTTCCACCCATATACCCCTAATGGACATCAAACATGATGTTTTCGACCATGTCTATCCGTTAAATTTAATGGAAGTCCATCAAAACATTCTAGCCATTTAGGTTGAGTTGGAAATTTCCTCAAGAATAGTTAAATCAAGCTTATTTCCTGCAATTATCCCTCAAACTTACTTTTTCCCAGAATTCATCAACTGGTTAACCTCATCTTTATATCCACAGAGATGTTATGTAATGAATTCCTTTGGTGAAAACATTTTGAATGTGTCTTCCTTGTTGATTCAACAAGCCCTGAATTTTCCCCAATCTAATAATTACAATGCATTTTCTGATGAAACCCTTCTGCCTATCTACTAGAGCCTGTCAATAGAGGATAGAAGTAAATTGTATAGCTTAGTTTTTCTTCCAAATGCAGTTCTTCCACCAGAGTCTACAAAATTTCCCATTGTTGGCTTAGTGGGTCCTGACCCAGGTTCAGAGTTAAGTTTGCCAAACAAATCCGTACACTACTGGCCCTTTTGGCATCAACCTGCAGAGTGCAGACTGAAGTCTCACACGAAGCAGTATGGGGGGTTGTTGGAACCAAGTTTCCACACCCAAAGATTAGTGTAATGTCGTTTTATGCCCTAAACCTACCTCCGCACAGATCCATAAGCCCTTAAGGCTTATCGATATAACTTCCTTTTATCAACCTATAGACCTTCGCGAAGGTCTACGACAGTCTTTCGCAGAACTTAAACAAGTAAATCCTCCACTTATGCACCTATGTAATTACCCTTAATTCTTTATTTACCCATATCGGCTTAAGTGTTTGATAACTTTAACATGCAACAAGATATTCTTCGCGTAAACAGTTATTATTACTTGCATTCATATGACAATATAAATCATGTAAAATCATGCATCAATACAATATTACTTCCTAAACCCATCATTCATCATAACATAATAGCACATTCATTCATAACAGGAGGAAATAGATAAACACGGAAATTTTTGAAATAATCTCTTTATTAATACTTCAGTTCTTCTTATAGACTCAAGACTTCCCTACGCACTCAGCTCCAGGGGTCCACACACTCAGCTACTGACTCTACTCTAGGCCTCTGCACACACAGCTGCAGAGCCTCTCTTCTACTCTAAGACTTCTTCGCTTTTTCCTTACTGACCCATTACATTCATCTTCATTAATATCTATTATGAGTTAGACTCTCTAAGACTCTCCTTTTTATACAATCCCATGGTCCATGGACCATGGGTAGATCTACTAAAGCTGACACAACTTACATAAAAGAAGGGCAAAACCATTTATGACACTTTACTATCTACGCACTCCGCAACCACATGTTGCAGAGACTTTACATTCTTTACAACAAAACTTGGGCTTTTTGCCCCAAAACTTGGGCTTTTTCCCCAAAATTGACCCTAGGGGACCCTATCCCAATAGGCCCCCAACACAAATATCATGATTCGCCCCCGATTCACTCTGCTAGCGTGGAGATGTTACTGCGGAGACCTCCCAACTCGACTTGTGCCACTGCTACATCAACCTTAGATAACTTCCTACTTGCAAACGCGATAGGGTGATCCACTTCTCCTTCACTGGCTTGTGTCAGCACTACCCCCAGCGCAATGCATGATGCATCCACATGCACATGAAACTCCTTCTTCCAATATGGTAAGACTAGGATTGGCGCGATGACCATCTTCTCCTTTAATACATCCAGACTCCACTGACATTCTTCATTCCAACATAATGTAGCGTCCTTCTTCAATAGTTTTTCCATCGACGTGGTAATCTAAGCATAACCCTTGATGAACTCCCGATAGTATCCAGTATGCCCCAGCGTTGCGTGCATCTACTTAACACTCCTTAGCGCTTCCAAATTGACTATCACTATGATCTTAGCAGGGTCCACCATTAAGCCCCTTCTGCACACTATATGATCGAGCAAGATTCCAAAAGGGACACAATATAAGCACTTCTTCAAGTTTAGCGTGATCTGATACCTCCGGCATGTATCTAGCATCAAGCGCAAATTAGCTACATGGCATTTTACCAGTCCAAACACTGTCCAATCATCAAAATATACCTCCAAAAACTTGTGAATGAACTCTTTGAACGTCGCAATGACTACGTGCAAGAAGATTGTCAACGCATTCTTAAGCCCAAGAGGCATTACCGTATACTAAAAGCATCCCCACTCAGTCATGAAGGTAGTCTTACTCTTGTCCTCTGGCGCGATCTTTATCTGATGGTATCTAGAGAACCCATCAGTGAACGAATATGCTTCTTGTTCGCCAACATTATCCAATACCTCATCTATGAACGGAGTTGGAAAAGGATCATGAACGCAAGCATCATTCAGCTTCCTGAGATCTACACAAATCCTTATCTCATTCTTCTGCTTCTTTTTCTGAACTACCATTGGACTCACCCAATCAGATTCCTCCATTGGTTCAATAATACCCGCTGCCAACATCTTGCCCAACTCCAGGCAAACCTTTTCCTTATACTTAGTAATAAGGTGATATGGCCTCTGCTTAACAGGCTGCATGTCTAGTTTCAAAGTTATTTTCATCACTCCTAAATCGCCTATGATGCCTTTTAAGTTCGAAAACTTTGTGGGAAACAAATCATGATATTCGTGGAGCAACTCAGTGACCTTATCCACCGTAGCATCATCCCAGTAGTCCCCTATCTTTGCAAACTTCGGCTCCGCCTCTATGCCAATGTCCACTTGTCTAGTTTTCAGTGGCATGGTGATATCTAGATTCTCTATTTGTGGCCCCTCAACTTCGCGGTGACCTTCTGCCTCTAGGATATTAATGTTCCTTGGATCTGTGTCTTCCTTTTCAGTAGTCACATTGTAGCACTCCAGCGCATGGGCCAACTGGGTGGTGAAGATTTTGGGTGTTTAGGCATTTTTGATGGTGCTAAATCCATTTCTACCATCAAAAACAAGATTCAAGCACTCCTAATGGTCTGATTTGAGTTATTGTTGGCAAATTTGATGCATCTATAAACAATGCCAATATATTTTTCTATCAATGGGAAATTTTATCATAATTTAGTTGTCAAACTAGCATTGAAGATAAAATCATCACTTTTACTCAAAAAATACCAAGGAAGACTTTCATTCTTACCAAATACACACACACACATATATATATATGAATGATATGCAAGTGAAATTAAATATATTTTTCTAATGCGTTGACCCTCTATTAATTGACCATTTGACCAAAAATTAAAGAACAATTTATAAAGTTAACTTTGTAAATGAAATTTTTTTAATATTTTAATTTTATTTGTTTACATCCTAGTTGGTTCGTAGGGCTTGGCTCTCATTGTGCAATGACAGTTTTGCTGTCGATTGTGTATGTGCAGTTATGTTTACATTGTTGGAGACTATGTTGTTCTAGACTACTTTATGTTGCTTAGAACTACACTCTATTATCTTTCCAAACTTTTTGATGACACAAGCGCGTTAACATTAAACCCGCCACCCTTTGTTGACCTAATAGTTCAATGCCAGCTCAACCATTTCACTAGTAACTTCGCTTTATCATCTAACAATACCAATCCATGTCTTCCCAAGGAAAAAGCCTCTGCATGCCTCTCCACTCATCTTTTTCCAGTGGAATTTTTATGTTACTTGTTTTGCTTCAATGCCTTAGCCCCTCCTCATCCTTATCATTAATGCATATTGTGGCTTTCTACTCCCTTTCTCTCTATGTTTTGACAAGCAATATGAGGTTTGCCAAAATACAAGTACATGTGGTAATATATGTATAAAGTACCTTTTTGGTAATAAATGATGCAGCCTCCCAAACTTTCAGATCGACTACGTGAAAAATTCAAGTCCAATTACTACACTTCAAGAATTGAATTACATAATATTAACTACTCACTACAATGAGGGCCACATTGTTATTATCTAGCAAGAGAGTTGTTAATTTCTTGACAGACACTTTAAAGTGGGCTCTAAATATGCAGAAAGCGTCTTCAATATTACAGGTACCGCTAACTAGACTATAATCGTGTACCACTGCAGATCACCTTTTTTAGGTGGAATCTACTTCACAGGAGAAAGGAAGTTCATAGAATGTAATGCTAGTGTTTATTACGCTTTATACGACAATGGAAGTTCGATACCTAGATGTTCTAGGGAACAAGTAATGTTTAATGTGGGAATATTGGAATGTGTATCTAATAATACGAAGAGAGATATAAGTTGTAAATCATGTGAAAGCAAGTGGAGGATATGCAGTTACAACAGTTCATATTCAAAGGCGACCGCGACCTTCATCTGATATTGCAAGGATGGAACCTGCATAGACAATTGCACTGACGATATTGTGTTTGTGTTTATATATAAACGCCTATGAATTATTAAATTAAATTGAATGAACCCTTATAAGCTAATTTTTATTTTTCAATTTTTTCTTTTGAAACAGGAATAAACATGGGCGCTATATTAGGTAAATATCTTCTTAAATTTATCTTATGTGTTGATGGGTATTGGTGGGTTTGATTATTATCCTCAGGGAAAATTTTGAGAAAACCCCCTAAATTTATATGTATAAATTTTGGGCGAATCTTCGTGTTACATAGAAAAAATGAAAGTCGATTTTCTCAATAATATAATATGTATATATAAGTTTTTTGGCGAATCACTCACCAGATTATATTATCTTGTAAAATCATGACGAATATGTTGTAGTCATTTTTCTTTTTAGTTAAAAAAAAGAAAGTATAAAAGCATAAAAGAAAATAGACATATATGTTTACTAAAAAAAAGGTATAGACTATAGAGAATGCGACTCTTTGCTTTATATCTTGAAAATTTTGATGTATTGCACTGAGACTATGGTGCAGGCCCAAAGTTTGGGTTAATAAAATAAAAATATATTTTAAAGGGAGTGGGCCAGCCTCGCTAGTGCCAAGTGGAGAAAATTGTTAAAAAGTGCGGAACTATAAAAAAGCATCGTCTTACCATACATGGGGCCTGCGCTTACATCAACTCCTACATCACAA
Source organism: Pinus taeda (assembly GCA_000404065.3). Lineage (NCBI taxonomy): Eukaryota > Viridiplantae > Streptophyta > Pinopsida > Pinales > Pinaceae > Pinus > Pinus taeda. The sequence goes on along the minus strand of APFE031405537.1, from coordinate 22,280 downwards.
CTAGCTCAACATTTATACTATAGGGTGCCCTTAAGTAAGCAATTTTGAAAAGTAAACATTGAGGCGATCAACAACTGTGATCAACCCCGACGACACACATGGATGAAACCACTTACCACCAGGTGTACCCTCGAGGCTGGTAAATGGTTTTCTATAAAAAATAGAGTGTTTTGGTATATGTAAATGTAATATATAATATAAATTATATAATATAATATAATATATATATATAATATATATAATATATATAATATAGATATATATATATTATATGTGTGTGGTGTGTGTGTGTGTGTGTGGTGGTGTGTGTGTGTGTGTGTGTGATTGGGTTTCCACATTGTCACTTCCACGTCAATCCACCTCACGCCACCTCACCCACCACACTTCGATGTCACCTGCCACATCACCCTTTCGTACTATTTTCTCTCCATTACCTTAATTATAAGTTTTTCGCCATTTGTCTATAAAAACACCGATTTCACTCATTTCTTATATTTTATCTGCCATTTTCGCTTCAGTTGTTTCTCTTCATGACAATTGACTATGTCATCAAGCCCCCTTCGAATTACCAGGTACTTAGAGTCTTAAACTACCTCGTGTTTTTTAAAGAATCTAAAAATGACCAAAAAAGCCACTTTATCCGATCCTTCCACCCATATACCCCTAATGGACATCAAACATGATGTTTTCGACCATGTCTATCCATTAAATTTAATGGAAGTCCATCAAAACATTCTAGCCATTTAGGTTGAGTTGGAAATCTCCTCAAGAATAGTTAAATCAAGCTTATTCGTTGCAATTATCCCTCAAACTTACTTTTTCCCAGAATTCATCTGCTGGTTAACCTCATCTTTATACCCACAGAGATGTTATGTAATGAATTCCTTTGGTGAAAACATTTTGAACGTGTCTTCCTTGTTGATTCAACAAGCCCTGAATTTTCCCCAATCTAATAATTACAATGCATTTTTTGATGAAACCCTTCTGCCTATCTACTAGAGCCTGTTAATAGAGGATAGAAGTAAATTATATAGCTTAGTTTTGCTTCCAAATGCAGTTCTTCCACCAGAGTCTACAAAATTTCCCATTGTTGGCTTAGTGGGTCCTGACCCAGGTTCAGAGTTAAGTTTTCCAAACAAATCCCTACACTACTGGCCCTTTCGGCATCAACCTGCAGAGTGCAGACTGAAGTCTCACCCGAAGCAGTATGGGGGGATGTTGGAACCAAGTTTCCACACCCAAATATTAGTGTAATGTCTTTTATGCCCTAAACCTACCTCCGCGCAGATCCATAAGCCCTTAAGGCTTATCGATATAACTTCCTTTTATCAACCTCTAGACCTTCGCGAAGGTCTACGACTGTCTTTCGCAGACCTTAAACAGGTAAATCCTCCACTTATGCACCTTTGTAATTACCCTTAATTCTGTATTTACCCATATCGGCTTAAGTGTTTGATAAATTTAACATGCAACAAGATATTCTTCGCGTAAACAGTTATTATTACTTGCGTTCATATGACAATATAAATCATGTAAAATCATGCATCAATACAATATTACTTCCTAAACCCATCATTCATCATAACATAATAGCACATTCATTCATAATAGGAGAAAATAGATAAACACATAAATTTCTGAAATAATCTCTTTATTAATACTTCAGTTCTTCTTACAGACTCAAGACTTCCCTACGCACTCAGCTCCAGGTGTCCACACACTTAGCTACAAACTCTACTCTAGGCCTCTGCACACACAGCTGCAGAGCCTCTCTTCTACTCTAGGACTTCTTCGCTCTTTCCTTACTGACCCATTACATTTATCTTCATTGATATCTATTATGACTTAGACTCTCTAAGACTCTCCTTTTTATACAGTCCCATGGTTCATGGACCATGGGTAGATCTACTAAAGCTGACACAACTTACATAAAAGAAGGGTAAAACCCTTTATGACACTTTACTATCTACGCACTCTGCAACCACATATTGCGGAGACTTTACATTCTTTACAAAAAACCTTGGGCTTTTTGCCCCAAAACTTGGGCTTTTTCCCCAAAATTGACCCTAGGGGACCCTATCCCAATAGGCTCTCAACACAAATATCATGATTCACCCTCGAGTCACTCTGCTAGCGTGGAGATCTTACTGCGGAGACCTCCCAACTCGACTTGTGCCACTGCTACCTCAACCTTAGATAACTTCCTACTTGCAAATGCAATAGGGTGATCCACTTCTCCTTCACCGGCTTGTGTCAACACTACCCCCAGTGTAATGCATGATCCATCCACATGCACATGAAACTCCTTCTTCCAATATGGTAAGACTAGGATCTGTGCAATGACCATCTTCTCCTTTAATACATCCAAACTCCACTGACATTCTTCAGTCCAACATAATGTAGCGTCCTTCTTCAATAGTTTTTCCATCGATGTGGTAATCTGAGCATAACTCTTGATGAACTCCCGATAGTATCTAGTATTCCCCAGTGTTGCGTGCAGCTACTTAACACTCCTCAACACACTATATGACCCAGCAAGATTCCAAAAGGGACGCAAAATAAGCACTTCTTCATGTTTAGCGTGATCTGATACCTCCAGCATGTATCTAGCATCAAGTACAAATTAGCTACATGGCATTTTACCAGTCCAAACACTGTCCAATCATCAAAATATACCTCCAAAAACTTGTGAATGAACTCTTTGAACGTCACAATGACTACGCGCAAGAAGATTGTCAACGCATTCTTAAGCCCAAGAGGCATTACCGTATACTAAAAGCATCCCCACTCAGTCGTGAAGGTAGTCTTACTCCTGTCCTCTGGCGCGATCTTTATCTGATGGTATCTAGAGAACCCATCAGTGAATGAATATGCTTCTTGTTCGCCAACATTATCCAATACCTCATCTATGAACGGAGTTGGAAAAGGATCATGGATGCAAGCATCATTCAGCTTCTTGAGATCTACGCAAATCCTTATCTCATCCTTCTGCTTCTTTTCCTGAACTACCATTGGACTCACCCAATCAGATTCCTCCACTGGTTCAATAATACCCACTGCCAACATCTTGCCCAACTCCAGGCAATCCTTTTCCTTATCCTTAGTATTAAGGTGATATGGCCTCTGCTTAACAGGCTGCATATCTAGTTTCAAGGTTATTTTCATCACTCCTAAATCACCTATGATGCCTTTTAAGTTCGAAAACTTTTTGGGAAACAAATGCTGATATTCGTGGAGCAACTCAGTGACCTTATCCACTGTAGCATCATCCCAGTAGTCCCCTATCTTCGCAAACTTCGGCTCCACCTCTGTGTCAATGTCCACTTGTCTAGTTTTCAGTGGCATGGTGATATCTAGATTCTCTATTTGTGGCCCCTCAACTTCGCGGTGACCTTCTACCTCTAGGATATTAATGTTCCTTGGATCTGTGTCTTCCTTTTCAGTAGTCACATTGTAGCACTCCAACGCATGGTGCAACTGGGTGGTCTAATCTAGTTGAATCAAATCCAAGGGATCCTGCGGTATTTTGAAGATCACTGCCTTGACCTCATGCAACGCTTCTTCAATACATTTGAACCCATCTTCAAAGATGAATGTCATTAAGAATCCCTATCTCAAAATATTCCACTCGTCAGTGCTGTGGTGGAGCTCTGTTTCCAAGTACCAATTCATTGGTATTACATCCAAAGTGTGATAGAACAAATGATCCATAAGCGTTAATCCATTTTGCTAAGTGATCGTGAAAATCACTCCTCCCATCATATTTCTCTATCAGTCGTACTTTTGGGCAACCAAACTGAAACCACATCATTTTTTTGTACTCACGCCATCCATCAAAACTGACTTTATGCGTATCCCACCATCTTGTGGGTGTAGCACGCAGCACCAAATCCAATGCTTGGAAGTGATGCTTCTCAGGTACTTCCCTTTCAAATACATCCAAAAATTTATGTACATCAGTTAGACCATCATAATAAGGCAAACTCCTGACCTCTGACGATACACAGTGCAGTGATTTAGTCATCATGTTACAATGCAACATAGATACTTCATGCAACCTACTCTGCCAGTGCTCCAGCTCTTTGTTTGAATATGATGTACAGGAACTTTCGCGGTCCCATGCAATGCATCCATCTGTTGTCGAATTCACCCAATCTTAGTCTCACACTATTATTTTGTATATTTGGTCCAAATCATTGTCACTTTCATAATCGCAGACCAGAGCAGTATAATGTGGTCCTTTTGCAGGGTTTAAAGGTACTACAACACGGAGCGATTTCCTCTCAAATGACATTGTCTGCTTCTTCAGATTGATCACCTCACTCATGTCAATAGCCCAATCGATCCCAAGGAGCGCGGGGTAGGGATTGTATCATCGACAATATTTATCAGTTCAAAATCAACCAACGTGCTCGTGCCTTCAGTATCTACTATCACTCCCTGTAATCTTCCCATGGGGATAATCTTCTGTTGATTTTCCATCCTCAACTAAATTGGAGACCATTATAGCGTAGGTCTCCCCATTCTTTCCCACGTCTGTTTAGGCAATACCTTCACATCCAACCCTAAATCTAGAATAACTTGATCCATTTCATACTCCCCTATTTGTGCAGTGAGTCTCATCTCACACCCTGTTCTCGCCTTATGCTTACCAATCTTTCTGACTATGTGAGGTCCTTCAAGAGCATTTTATTTTATTTATCAACTCCTGTAATCCTTTCACGACCTTGCTATCGTGAAGCAGCTTCATGCAAGTTTCCAAAAAGGTAGTGAGCATGGATGGGTCCATTTCTTCAGATTGCTTATCCTGACTTCCTAAGGTACAAGCCTCAACAAATCTTTTCTTCGCTTCCATGAAGGTTTCTTTCGCACGCTACAAATCAAACCCAACCTCTTTTTCTGGAGCTTTGCGGACCCATTCACTCCCTTCAGGCTGCTTTCCTTTATCCTCGCTAGTCATTATTCCACTCTGCAGCACGATATTCACATTAGGATCTTCTTTGCGGGTCTCAGCCCTCATCGTCTACAGGTTTTGGGTAGATTGTTGGGGTTGTCCCCTTTTCCCACATATTAGTTATTTATATAGGGCAGTCTTATGTCGCATGGTCAAAATAAGTACAATATCATCACGACAGGTGCATCGGGTTCGTACACTCATGTACGTAGTGTCTAAGCACTCCACAATTGTAGCTGCAAATAACTTTTCCTCGACCTCTCGCGGGTCCTCCTCCTCCTCGACCTCATCCGCACCCCTGATATCCTCCACACACTCCCCTAGTGCCTTGATCTGGAGGTCGAGTTTCTGTCTGCATCTGATACGCGGGCGTTCTTTCCATCATTAGCTCATAGCTACAACAATTACATTTGTCATGACCCACCGATTTGAAAAAGTTGTAGAAGAGTTGTTGCGGTGTCTGTACAAATTTCTGCAGTAAGTGATAATTGTCTGTCACATGTTTTCCAGCTACCTTACAGATAACGCACCACAGTGCAGACCCCGTACTTGGCCCTGCTTGAGCTTCCAGCCTTAGAGGCATCGGCCCTCTTCCTGCAACATAATTCATGAAGACAGGGAAATGATCTTTATCATGCCCTTGACTCTTACATTTCAGGCACCAAACTTCTTCACGCACCTCTGTCCGAGCTGCTCAATCTTTCTTCAGACTTTGGAACTCTAGGCAAAGATTTTGCAACTCCATGTGAATCTGCTAAAATCCCAAAGCAGCGTCTGGAATCGGTGTTTCATGTAGTCTCATCACAATTTCTAGGGCTTCCACCTAGGTCCCAATCTTTTGCTGTGATAAAGCAACCGTTAAATGATGAAAAAACGAAGCCACAAACCATTCACAGTGCTGCCCATCTGTAAGATCCATGTTAGCTTCGCGAATCTGGCATTTCAATCTCTGATCTAGCTCCCAGGGTGTTTCGTTAGGCCTCATCATGATTTCCTTGAATCCAATGATTTATTATGCTTCAGACTTGGGCCTATTGAATTCCTTATTCAACGCAGTCTGAATGTCTGCCAACGCAGCTGTCGGGTTATCGTTGTAGTACTTAATGTACCACATTAGCACGTGATCCTGTAAAGTAGTAACCAATGTTGCTTGATTCATCTTATCATATGTAAAATTCGGGGTTGTCCACACGACCTTCACAACGAACCAAAATTAGTCCGGGTCCTCATTTCCCAAGCCCTTGAAAATGGGCAACTTCATTTCATTCACCATATTGAATGGTGGCAGAGGTGGTGGTGGTGTGGGCGAAGGTGTATGTTGTGGAGGTGAATATGGAGGTGGTGTGGGAGGATGGGGTATTTGCGGGAACCCTTGCCTTATTAACTGGACAACGCTCTACGGTGAACCCTATGCTGCTCTTTCATCATCACTCAAAAGGAGGCTCAATCAGTGGGCTATATTCAGGGCCTATTCTCCCTCTATCCCTTAATAACTTTCCACTTCACGTGGCTTTAAACATCAAGGTAATTTCATAACCTGCTTTTCACATAAGAGCATTTTAATCCAAGCATTCAAAGATCTTAAATACTTACCTAGCGGTCCCTTGAAGAAGCATCGTTCTACTTCGTTGTAGTTGCCCGAGGTATCAACCACAAATTTTGTCACAAATCCTCCTATGACACAATCAAGCTAGTGATCGACAACGCGCACGATCTTATCTTCAGAGGCTTCCAATCTCCGCACTAACTCTGGGGTCCACACTATTGGACCGTCAAGCCTCCACCTTCCCTGGTCATTTTCCAATTTAGCCATCCACTAGTATAGCTCGATTAGGAAGGAACAAAAGAAAATTTCATGTATCTCTATGTACAAATACTTGTCCAATCACTATTCTTTCATCAACCGCGGATTCCTATTTTCTTGCACCACGAATTCGTGGATATTTCTATCCAACCACTTCTCAATTTCTTTCTTTGTTGGCTTCCATTGATGTGACATCACACATCTCCTTATGTGATCCTGGTCCCGGTAATGGAACCATTTGTTGGCTCAGTGGGTCCTGACCCAGGTTTAGAGTTAAGTTTGCCAAACAAATCCCTACACAACTGGCCCTTTCGGCATCAACCTGCGGAGTGCAGACTGAAGTCTCACCCGAAGTAGTATGGGGGGATGTTGGAACCAAGTTTCTGCACCCAGAGCTTAGTGTAATGTCGTTTTATGCCCTAAACCTGCCTTCATGCAGATCGATAAGCCCTTAAGGCTTATCTATATAACTTCCTTTTATCAACCTCTAGACCTTCGCGAAGGTCTACGACTATCTTTCACGGATCTTAAACATGTAAATCCTCCACTTGCATGCCTCTGCAATTACCCTTAATTCCGTATTTACCCAGATCTGCTTAAGTGTTTGATAGCTTTAACATGCAACATGATATTCTTCGCGTAAATAATTATTATTACTTGCATTCATATGACAATATAAATCATGTAAAATCGCGCATCAATACAATATTACTTCATAAACCCATCATTCATCATAAAATAATAGCGCATTCATTCATAACAGAAGGAAATAGATAAACACTGGAATTTTTGGAATAATCTCTTTATTAATACTTCAATTCTTCTTATAGACTCAAGACTTCCCTGCGCACTCAACTGCAGGGGTCTATGCACTCAGTTGTTGACTCCACTCTAGGCCTTTGCACACACAACCACAAAGCCTCTCTTTTACTCTAAGACTTCTTCACTCTTTCTTTACTGATCCATTACATTCATCTTCATTGATATCTATTATGTCTTAGACTCTCTAAGACTCTCCTTTTTATACAATCCCATGGTCTGCGGACCATGGTTAGATCTACTAAAGCCGACACAACTTACATAAAAGAAGGGTAACACCTTTTATGACACTTTACTATCTACGTGCTCTGTGACCACATATTGCAGATACTTTACATTCTTTACAACAAAACTTGGGCTTTTGCCCCAAAATTGACCCTAGGAGACCCTGTCCCAACACCCATAGTTTGTTTTTCTAAAAGTGTCAAGCCAATTTTATCTATAATTATAAGAATTTTGGGAGGAGATAATACCACAGTGATTGATTGTCAATCCTTAGGCTTTTCCATTTAGTGATGCAACCTAGCATCGAGTTGGATATTCCCACTTTTTGGGAACATTCCATTAATCTACAACTTCTCAACTTCAACATTTATGGCTGCTTTAGGTTTCCTTCCTTGATGTTATACCTCTTCTTGTATGTTCATGTTGACCAATTCATAAATTTGGGTCTGAATGTCATGGATATAAATAAGTAGAAGCATATAGTGATAAATTGGACCGATATGATCAGGTGTAAACAGAATAATGAAGGCTTCTCTTTTTACATTGTTTCTTTTATGTCAATTGTCTATAAAATCATCAATAATATTGCTCCTTTGAGAATTTTAGCAAAGGCTTAATCTCTTTTACAATTGAGCAAAGATTTGAAAGTTGGAGATTGGTTCATGTTTGAAGAGTATGTAGAAATCAGATTATATGGAGCAGAGATCCCACCATACAAGCTTCCTTCTTTTGTGCCCATGAGAATATTTGCATTGGAATTTATTAGAAAAAGCTTGAATGTAGATCAAGTACACTTTTTCCCATATAGGAAAGTATTTTTTTTTTTAATTTACCCAGGATTGTTGGCCCCTTTATTGTAAATAACAAACAACCTGCAGAGGAGATTGACAAAAGGCTGCAAGCAGTGAACTTTCAGCAGGGGAGAAGTGGCGCTATGATCCACATTAGGTCATTTCAAAGAAGAGGTTGGAAATATCTCGTGCCCCTTATATCCATGAACCAAAGCTAGAACTTGAGAAATGGACAAATTGTGGCTTGGTGGAGACATGAGAGAGTATGGAGGTAGAAGCCCCTCTTCTTACTAAAAAGGGGCTGAAAAGAAGTGTTGTTTATGTCATGGATTTTGATGTAGAAATTTCTCAAGGCAGTAAGAAAGCAAGAACGACAGGAGGTGAGACATAATTTGAACAATTCACAAAAAGGCCTTTAATTGAGGTTGGTTTTTATTTGCAGCTGGGAGGGATGAAGTGTGCGCCATCATCTCCAATTTCAAATGAAGAAGAGCACAATTATTTGAATGTTTTAAAAGATACCTATCAGAAAATTGAGGAGAGAAACATGAAGATAAAGTCTAATGCTATGGCTCAAATGGAATCTCAATCCATTTCTGGTTATCAAACTAGACTTCTTTCAACTATGGATTTGGAAAGAAACTAGTTGAGATTTTTTTTCACTCACCTTGTGGTCCAGTCAATTTCCTCTGGTGTAGATTTTAGAACAATTAATTTATTTGTGAACATTAAAAACATTCCATTTCCAGATAAAATCAACTTGCACAGGTAGATAAGGGAGTTAATATATAATGATCTTAACAAAACATCACTAGCAACAAGCAAGACAAAGGATTTATTGGGAAAGGTGATAGATCAATTAAATTTGGAAAGAGCCAACTCCAGAGCTCTTCATACTTAGAATGAAGTGAATTTGAAGTTGATAATCAAGCTTGGTGTAAACCCAGAGGATAAAGCAACAATTCAATCCTTGATCCAGAGTGAAGAGTCTGAAATCCAATCTTTAAGGAGGAAATTGAAGCTACCTGCAACAAAGCATGTTCAAGTTCTAGAAGTGGCCCAAACTGAAAAAGAAAAAGAAATCCTAACTCATGAGTTACTCGAAAGAAATAAGGAAATAATAATTCTTAAGGAGCTCAATGTGGATCTGCAACAGAAGATAAACAAGCATGTTTGTACCATTTTAGTATAGTTTGATTTTGAAGACCCAACTGAAATCTTATTGGTGTTATGACAGAGCTAAAGATATAAGAAGATGAGTTGAAGAAACTGCATAACAATCTGGATGATGTAAAATAAAAATTGAAGCATCGGGAGAGATAGTTGAACATGGCCATAGAGAATGTAATTGAGCATCACAATAAATACAAGTCAACATGTGATGAAATCAAAAAACGAAAAGAAAAGTAAAAGGGGAATATGTCTATTATTCAAGTGAGAGAGGTAATCTGGAATGATATCATTCAACAAATCAAAGTAGTCTGGGATCATATGGTAGTCATCGTTGAAGAAAAGGAAATGCTTAGGGCCTTTGACGCCATCGTCTACACCAATAAAACTCAATCATAGGAAAGTGCACGGTTGGATAAAAGTATCATTGCTTATCTAAATGCTAAGTCTTCTATGGAAATAAGGGTATTAGGCATTGTAGACAGAACAACTATGGTGTCAGAAATAAGCAAGATGGTTCAAAAGAACATGTACAGGAAATAGACAGAAACTAGATTGTTAAAAGTCAGGGAATTTGTGGTAATTTTAATTCCAATTTTGACAAGAGAGTCAGAGAAGGGTTACCTTCATATTGGGATCAACAAGGTAGCCTCCTTTCTTGGGAACAATATGATATATTGTTGGTGGAAGAAGAAAGTAATATTAGTTCATCTCATGAGAAAACAACAATTTTGAAAGGATATACAATTGTGAACTACTTGTAGAGGGACTTTCAACTATTATGGTTAGTTAAAACTTTATTCACTAAGAAGCCCACATAGACGAAGGTAACTAACTTAAAAATGGCCTTCAACAAAATGTTACAGTGTCTAGTTCCTGACTTAACCCTATGGAAGAAGTTTTAGAGCTTGATCTCAGCAATAAATGTTCGAGTTGTGCAACTTGGAGCTTCATCAAGTGGGCCTCAAGTTGCACAAGAGTCCCAAGTTATTGAATGATTATTTTTAAATATTTTAAATTTTTATTTTTTATTTTTGACTTTTTTGTAAGCTTGGTAGGACTACATCTTCATCATGTCCAACTTCTCACCCTGATCGGGGGGGGATAGCACAAGATTTGAACCCAAAACTTATGGTTCGGTGAGACTTCATTTCCACGACCATTTCCAATTGAGCTACCCCAAGCGGACAAATATTTTCAATTTTTGGAAAATGTCTCAGTTTTGTAATTCTAAGAGTTATAAATTTCAAATAATTTAGTCTTTTCATTTTCATGAGGACCAAATGTTTAAGAAGTAGTTGTGACACTTGACAATTTTGATAATTGTTTTCAATGTAAAAGTTCCTTTAAAAGAAGACCAAGGAACCAGTTTTGGGGTTCCGGACTTTGGCCTAGAGACAAAAATTTTGTTGTGTAATGTACAAGATTTTCTTGGAGAAATAATGAAATTTCAAATATTATTCTATTTGTTTGTTCATTATGCCATGTTTCTTGTTACATGTAAGTAATTTATGTACCATTATTCATTTGTGTACTTAGTTTAATTAGTTTATTCCACTTAGTTGACTAAATACATATATAAGATTTATGTTTAATTGTTATTGTTCTACTTTCAAAGTTCCTCTGAAATTTGTCTATAGAATTTTGTTGTGATAAGAAGTGGTAACAAAAGACTTACATCAATAGGTAAAAAGTAGATTCGTGGCATGAGTTGGACTGACTCATGTTATCTCATCCCTTAATGGTCCTAAGGACATGTGGGGACCCGAATAACTTACTACCCAAAAGACTTGAAAGCATGGTCGACAAATGACCAACCGACAACAAGACTCTATACAGAAGAATGTGGGTCTCATGCTAATAGATCTCCTATGATGAATGTGTAGGTACCTAGTACATAAACCATTTTCTCTTCCCTTAGCTACCCATGGTTAATTTCCCTTTCCAAATATAAATAATTATTTTCCAAGAAAATATAAAATAAGCGTAGTAGTCTACTAGATTCTAAAAGTGATGATGTTAAAGGCATGCCACAAAGTGAAAGTAAACAAAACAAATTTCTTCAAACCACCAAATATATAAAGAAAACAATAATAGTTGTAAAACTAGATGAAGATCTATGAATCTAAGCATGGAATAAGAACTAAAAGTATTCAAGGGACTAACATAATCTTTGACCAAAACAAATACAAAATTCAAAACTCAACAAAATGCCCCAAACACAAGCAACATATAAACCATTAAAATTTTCCAAGATATCAAAGCTAGACATCAAGGTAGTTTCATGTACTTGAATGAGCCCATTGTTGCTTTGCGTAGTCTTGTTAAATTATTATTTATCATCTAATACTAGTTAGACACTATCTATGTGAAAAGAAATAGGTTCCAACTTCATCAAATCCAGCTTCATATCCTGTCACAGATAAGAAATAGACAATGTAATGATTAAATATGAAACATCAATCTTGAAATAACACACATCAAAGAAATGTAGTTGTAATGTTACAATGAAAAATACAAAATATAGAACCTATTTTTACCTGAAATTGACATATAGTAATCTTACATGATCAATGGAAAATGTATACCAAAATAAGAGTCCCCTCACATATATCGAATTAGATTATGTCTTAGGGTATATCAATTTCCCAGTTCTCATCTTAGTCCCCATTTTCTACATTGTGAACATGATTTTCTCCAAATGAGCTATCATTATGAGCCTCCAAAACATTATGTTATGTATCAAGTTCATTAGAGAAATTTGTTATATTGCTTTCTCCACAAAGGATGCTTCGAAATGACGATACAGAAAACAGTAAATGCGATGACTCCGAAAGACATAACTACACAAAATGCAGATAACAAAAGTCTCAAATCTATTATTATGTTATGTATCAAGTTCATTAGAGAAATTTGTTATATTGCTTTCTCCCCTTCTATCACAATTTGATCGCCAAAGAGCTAGTGCTATTTCATATGGAAAATTGTTATGTCACACTTTGTTACATATAATCTTAAACACGTATTCACATGTTTATCAATATTGTTCCTATACTTTGACTTAAAGAATGATAGTGCACTAAACATTCTCTCATCCTCCACTAATCCCAAAATCATAGTTTGACACAAATCTGCTAATTTGAAATATTCTGATATGTTTTCTTGTAGGTATTGGCTAACAATTAAAGTAGTCCATAATCTTGTTATAGCACTATTTTCATTACAATTCTCCAAAAAACGATATTGCTTCCACATTGTTTCAGCAAAACGTCCACGTTGTTGATACAATTTTAATGAATCTAAAATACCTTCAATATGTTCTTCATCTATTGAGACTTTCTTGCAAAAGTGGTCTACTAAACATTTTAATATCTTTTGAAAATCGGCTTTTAAAGTTCTTGGACATTGATAATTGTTCCAATATTGAGCGTATACCACACACATGCCTCCAACAATTCATCCCAAGCAAATCGTTTTCTTATCTCTAATGATAATGAGCTTGCAATTTCTATCAATTTTTGTCCCACTGAAATCACAATATTATCAAATTGGTCTCTTAACATGGGGCAACCTTTGGTGATTCATCCCGTCTTACTAATATAATGATAGGGAACCATATACCCACCCACTGCGATACATAGTATCTATTTTCATCAAACATCAATTTTGTTTTAGTATTTTATATATTGATAATCTTAGTCGAACTTGTAAACGCTAGACCAGTAAAAGAGTCTGGCATCATATACAAATTATCCAATGCAAGGTGTGTGCAAGGCATGCTAACTTTCTCACATTTGTGTATTTTTCAATATACATTGTGTGATTATAACATTTACACTGAGGACATTCATTTCATGTTGCATAGGAATAATTCCAGCCAATGTCAATAATGTCTCTATATCAGTTAATAGAAAAATAAGATCTTGAGCTTTGTCTACATTGTAGCGATTTTCATACATCAACCCTACCAAAGATTTGAACTCACTAAATAGTACTTGAGATGGTCTATTCAATGAGATCCATTTTGTATCAACATCTTTCAATAGTTTTTTTCCATCTGTAACACCATCTGCAAAATGTTGAAACTCTAAAACTCATTTGGGACTACGAGAAATATATATGTGAGTCTCACGTACAAGATCTTCAACTTTTGAAACTGATGGAAATGTGCTTACTATTTTAAATGCAAGATTCATCCTATAAACCATACAATGAATATTAAGCATATATGGTGAGGATGATAGTTGTAGTCTAACATAAAGGCCACTTCTTTGTCCTTGCATTACTGATGCTCCATCTGCTCCAACACATACCAACTTTTTTGTAATCACTAAATGATCCATACAACTTTCCTTCAAACTATCAAGAACAAGTTCATAAATATTTTCAGTTGTAGAAGTATCTCTCATTTGTTTAATCCCAAGTAGATATGAATGCTTAATATGGTCATTAACCATATAAATGCTCATGCAGATCCGTGAAGTATTATCTATAGTTGTAACCTCATCCAAAGACAATGTCAAAAACCTAGCATTGACAATCTTATCTTTCAAATTATCCTTTTCTATTTGCGCTAAATATCTTGCCCATTTCCAACCACTAGTTACAGACCAATGAGAAGATGGAAAGTTTGACACTTGAATAAAATATAGATATTTCATGTGATGTAGATAATCTGTCATAGGGTGACCTCTAGTTAAGATGTGAAATACAATGCTTAATTGTATTGTCTTGGATAACAAACTTCTTTCCATCGTCTTTCCAAATAGAGATATGATGGTTCCTCCACTTGCCTCAAGTTTCCTCTTACTTATTAAATATTTCTTGTATTCTTTTGCATATTGGATATGTAGACATTCCTCAAAGGATTTCCATTTAAGAATAAATTTCTCTTCATAATTTGCAATTTTTTCAATACACCTTTCTTGCATGCTTCTGTATTGTATCTAGCTTCATCTATAATTTCACTACCTTGCCAACTTTCTAACTACATGCATACATCTAACTTCTTAGGAAACCTCGTTCTCATTTGTAGGATGTGTTTCTTCAATAAATGGAAAAATTGAGACCCAATCTTCTTGAAATTGTCTCCCTTTGGTCCACTGGCCTTTTTTACTTTGCCGTGAATGGATTGTGTCACCTTCCAAGGAAAAATATTCAACATTTTCATCACCAATTTCTGTTGAAACTATATTGATCTCACCCGTATCATTTGAGGAACTTATTCTTTCATCCATCATATGGATATCAGATGCATTTTCACAAGAGTTAACATCTCTTTATCAGATGCATTTTCACAAGAGTTGGCATCTCTTTATCAGATGCATTTTCACAAGAGCTAGCATCTCTCTCATTAATAGATTGTTCAAAGGAGCTTGAAGCATGAAGAAAATGTGTATTCTTGGATGGATACTTTTGGAAGTATGATAATACATCCATTTGCCTTGATGGTTTTTTTCCCATGATTAGCTTTTGACATCTCATTGAATATTCCACAAGTAAAATTTCAAATTGATCTAGAAACTTGTATCAATAGTTTCCAAGAGTTGAGAATTAACTAGATTTGTGGGTAGTATTCAAAGTATATTATATGGCATAGTTCAAAAGTACATATGAATAAAAAAGGATTCCATCATAAACCATAAAAGTAATCATCAATTAAAGAGCCAATATACATTCTATGCCCTATTTTTTTTTTTTTTTTCTTGAACTCACTTAGGGTACAACATATTTTTACTCTTTCAAAGATTTTAGAGCAAAATATTTACATTTTCTTTTCATCATTATGTGTACCCGTTTGTACCCAAATTGATTCAATGAGATATACTTCATATAAATTCACTTGTTCATAGAAAATAGAATTGTACTTTGCAAAATAATTGTTGAGTAGACATTGAAAGAACATATATCTGAAATTGAATTTTGAGGTAAAATGCAATTTCACAAAAAAGATTGTTTAACAATGGTAATGGGAAACTATTAAAACATAAAATATAATAATTCATTTGTATAACATTGAAACAACATCATCCCTTTGGAAAACATTGAAAGAACACATATTGCAACTTGCTTCCTCTGTGGAGTCTTGCCATTTACTAGCACAAGGCGCAGAAATTGAATATGCTTAGCATAAACAACAATTTTTAATTTGGGGAAGATCCACATCAAAGTGATTGAGAGATCCCCACATTGAGAAACTTGACTCAAGGAAGTCCAAGTGTTTATGCGAACAACACAACAATTTGAAAATGGAAATAAAATCCATATTGCCACTCAGGTAGAAGGAAATGAGCAAATAGAGAAGGGAAACGTGGGGAAACAATTATTGATGGAGAAGGTGAAAGAGTCTGATGCTATAGGATATAAGGATATTGATGTTATCATGTCAAGAGATTAATACTATATATATTAAGGAGCTCAATACTATGAGTGAGATGCGAGAAGTAATTGCAAAGATGTTGGATATGAATAAATCTGGAAGAATAATAAGCAATACAAACTCAGGGATTTCTACAAAATTAGATAACTCAAACAACGAGATTGAAATTTCAAAAAATCTAAAGGATAGAGGTTGAAATTTAAAAAAATATGAACTTTATTATATTTCTTCTGTATTCAACAAATCACGCGACAAACAGTTTGGTGGGCCCATAGTCCAATTGTTTGAGATCGAGGCTGGCCATATCAATGGTCCACAACCATCCTGAGTTTCCAACTAGTCCAGTCTTTAATGCCTCTTCCAAAACCTACATTCACTAGCAGTCGCCACGTGGCTCTGAGAGATTCCGTGCGGGATACTCCTGAGGATTAACGGTTGTGCACTTTGTAGGGCTCACACTAATACTAAATGTCGGATTGATTCATTTGTCAATCTACTCTTAATACTGACACAAAGTTGAATATCAATCGAGCCCGCTAACTCATTTCCACATCATCAGTGATAGTGAAATCACCTCTGAATCTTGATAGGATCACATCACTAATAACTATTCTTACACCAACAAGATTAGAGGCACATGTGACACAACGCAAAGCAACTAAACCAAAATATTGCATGGACCTCATGTGAGGCACTCCTCCCTTAACTATGTGCTGGTGAACAAAACAATTGAATCAAAACAATGTCTTTTAAAAGGAAAAAAGGATTGTACCTTTTGTTTGATTTACACAAAAAGGACCAGACCAAGACTTAAGCATCCAAAATTTTCCTGTTGTCCAAGCCACCAATCGATGGAATATACCGAGACCGTATCCCAATGCCCAATTCCCTCTATGAAGACTCAGTCAATCACAGAGTTGCGACACTTTGTTCGCTACCCAAGTGTCCCCATGCAAAGCATTGCTCCTTAACTATTTGCTAGTGATTTGGATGGATTTGTTCTGAGTGTAGATATCATACACATCTATATAGGGGAATGAGACTGTAAATTCAAGCAAACCCCTAAAATCTAGGACTAATTCAACCATAGCCAAGGGAGAAATGACCCCTAACCAATGCCATTCCTAGAAATCGGGAGCCAATTAGAAGCAAATGAAAATCCCACTTGCGTTGTGCTATGTGCAAATGATTTTTTCAAGGCAAATCGGGGCTTGGAACAAGTTACGATCCATTCCTGGAAATCCGGGGGGGGATTGGAAGCGAATCCCACCCACAAACAATTTTTTGAAGGCAAATAAGGGCTTGGAACAAAAAATTGGAGAGGCGAAATATATTTTATCTCTAACTATTTCCATAATATTGGTGGTTACTTTTTTATTATTATCTCTAATTGTTTTTATAATTTCTAGATGAACGATAGAAAAATAACATAATTTAAAAATTTTGCTCATCGAAAATAAAAAACCCCTTAAATTTCACCCATAAATAAAAATTTGCCCTTAAAATTTTCTATGATTATCCCAATAAATTAAAAAAAAAAAAAAACTGTAATCATAATATTTCATATAAAACAGTGCGAGTATTCATCCATAAATACATACATAAAACCACCTTACAAAAAACAAACATGCTTTTCTCAAATATTGGTGTAAGTAAAAATAAACTTGATCGTTGTTGTTCCCTTGGCAAATGTTTCCTCTTTACTTACAAACCATGGTTTTTGTAATATTCTTTTCAACATCCATGATGCCACTTCCACTTACATTAATGCAATTAATTATATCCCTTTACTTTTATGAGAGGGGTGAATTGTATGTATTGATAAATTGATGAATTACAATAAGTGTGTCTGGTTAAATAATCACACCACTAATTGACATTGATTAATGGAGTTGAGTAAAGCAAGGGAGTTTTATATTTCTATATTTTCTTTTTATATTTACTTGATTTTATCACATTAAATATAAGTATGAAAATGTTTTAGTTTAACAATATTATAATTTTACATTATGATTGTTTTACTTCAAAAACTTTGTAATTTCATAAAATGATTGGGTCAAAAAAATATTAGTTATGAACAATGAACTTAAAAAAGATGATTAACTGAAAGTTAACGTTGTATGCATATACAATTTAAAACTAAGGCTTATACTTTGCACATTATTATGATTACATCTCTTTCAATCACTCCCAATAAAAGTTTCATTTTTTTCGCTCT
The DNA here is from genome assembly GCA_000404065.3 of Pinus taeda. Classification (NCBI taxonomy): domain Eukaryota; kingdom Viridiplantae; phylum Streptophyta; class Pinopsida; order Pinales; family Pinaceae; genus Pinus; species Pinus taeda. Next base: position 3,920 of record APFE031405537.1, on the reverse strand, counting down.
AATTTAACTATATTTAAACTAAGCCAGAGTATCTACAATGTAGCCCTTAATTAAATGTGACAGTTGGTTCATACCTTTTAAAGTTCAATAATTAAACTAAGCAGTAGGGAACACTAGTTATGCAGACTTGTTTCATAAATTGGTATACATGTAAAGTCAAAGTTGGATATCATTCCTCTCATTTTAGAATTGAAATTATGATACATATTGATGAGTGATATATAGGTGAAGTTACATATTATTTTTTCATGAAAAAAGAAACATATAAAGTTAAAGTTGGATATCATTTCCTTGGTTCTTGAATTGAATTTGTGATACATATTGAGGAGTGATATAGGGGTGATTTATGATACATATTGATGAGTGATATATAGGTGAAGTTAAATATTATTTTTTCATGAAAAGAGATACATGTAAAGGTAAAGTTGGATATAATTTCTTTGGTTCTTGAATTGAATTTGTGATATATATTGAGGAGTGATATAGGGGTGGTTTATGATATATTCATGAGCAATATAGGTGAAGTTATTTTTTTTGTTTTCCCCATGAAAAGAGATAAATATAAAGTTAAAGTTGGATATCATTTCTTTGCTTCTTGAATTGAATTTGTGATATATATTGAAGAGTGATATAAGGTGAAGTTAAAGATTATATATATATATATATATTATATATAATATATATATATATATTAAAATATTATATATATATATAATGAAGATGGATTATATAAAGAGTAAAGTTTGGATATTTTTATTTATTTATTGAAATCATAGATAATTTATTGAATAATATATAGGTAAAGTTAAATAGTAATATAGTTTATTTTAATTTTAGATTTATCAAATTCTTAGAGGAATTATAGTTTTTAACATATAAATATTTTTTAGTGTAAAATTTGAGGAAGAGTTTGCACCTTGAGAAATTTGATTATTCTAGGTACTTGATAGATCCAGAGTTTAGTATAGTTTAGTTAGTTTTTTTTTTTTTGTCTAGATGAATAGGCAAGTGGGTTGAGCTTGTACTTTCATGACACGGGTTGATTATGACTTCCACCACTATAACCTCTATGTGAACCCATATGCACCCCCATAGCCTCTAGATGAACCCCTACACATCCACATGCAACCCACATCCAAGGATTTGAACCTCTAACCTCAAATTTGCACAATGCTAACTACACCCTGGAAGCTTTGGTAGATCCAAAGTTAAGATGAATCTATGCTAATTCTTAATAATATTATGTATATTTACATAAATTTCACATCTATACATATAAAAAAAAATTAATTTTATTTTTATTAAAAGGCTGATAATAGATATAATTGCACATATTTTTAGCTATATATTCCATTAACCTTTTTCTAGACACACATAGACACACATATTTAAATGTGATATATATAGCATTGATTTTTTATGTAGAGAGAGTTTAGGCAAAAAAATAGTGTAAGTATTAAATTTATATGTTTATAAATTAAATTTAAATATGAAGTTTTGAATCCGCAATGGGGGTGAATGAGCAGCATGAGGAGGGCCTTAGGGAGGGTGTCGGCCACCCCATCGACTCCCTTGGTCATTAAGGCAGAGTGGCATGGCCCACCTCCACCATGTACTCATGTGTGTGGCATTTATAAAATTTACGATGATGGTTGAGTTCTCCTACTGGTTGATGGAGGTGTTGGAGTAGTATGTGGGTCTGAACATTGAATGGCAGTAAGGTCCTTGGCTGTACATCCATGTAGCTGATGTAGAGTGATGGTATTTTTATTTCTGGCTAGTTTTCATAGACTAGAGGGGGTTGCTAGGGGTAAAGCCAAAACAAAATTGTTGGGGTGTGGGCGCTCATAAGCCATCTCTAGTTTTTTGGAGTGCGAAAGGTGATACTAGACTCTACCTATGGTATATTAGTTGGGAGACCATTATCAAGGTATTGTCGAGCCCTTTCTCTATTCAGTTCTACTCAGTTGATGTCCTTATTGTTAATTTGGGCACTGGGGTTTTTCAACCGTCATTTGTAAATGATGCGCATATGGTAGTTTTGAGTTTTTTCTGGGAAATTAGGGTTTGTTTTTTGATATTGGGGGTGTGCGTTGAGAGAATAGAGACAACCCTTTTTCTCTCTAGGCCACTCTTGTAGTCATGTTAATTTTCTAATTGTTGTTATTTTTTTGAATTTGGGAGAAACCGATCATAATAAATTTAATTTGGTCTCAGGGATCTTTGCCTGTGTTTCTAGGTATGTTCTTGCTTTTGACTTTATTGTGGTTTCAGGTGTCCCATCGTTTAGTTTGTGGCCCTAGGTCAATTTCCTAGGGAAGAGGTATTTGGCCTTCTTATCGTTAGGTCATCTTTAGATCTTAGGTTTGTTGTCTGGGGGGGTTATCTATTCCACCTCTGGTGGGCTAAGCACATTCATTTTACTCATATATTATTGGGACAAGGTTGGTGGTTTTTCATTGCTCTACAAGTGTGGTCATATGCACTAGCTATTAAGGTGAGTTTGGTGTAGTCTAGTTGCCCCTTGGGTTTTTTATTCCTTTGAGTATTCCACAATGCCACACCAACATGGTGGATTTAGGTGGGGGCTTGGTGAATGAAGTCAACATGGGAGACACAATTTGGAGGATTTTGGCCAAGGAGAGGTTGTAGACCCAACCCAACCAATCCTTCAAGCATTCATGAGGTTGATATCAGTTAGGAAATATTTAGTAGACAACTTGCTCATATCACTAGGCTTGTGGAACAATTGAGTAGGGATCATGATGCAGGAGCATTCCACTTCCAAGTCAAAATGTATTTTGACTAGAGTAGGTGTCTTTCATTTACCAAGGGAGTTGGTTCCCTACATGTGTGAAATTGTTTAATTTAATATATATTTTTAAGTTTCTAGAATAATTGTATATAAATTATTTAAGGTGAGGATTGATGTAATCATATCTTCTTTAAATGAGATATCTCGAGAGTATTTGGAAGAGTTACAAAGATTTTAGGGTTAGTTGGATTCTTGAGAGGATTTTGTGGATCTAAGGATCTAGAGATAGAATTCGTTGAAGAAATTGTGGATCTGAACTAATTTTAGTTTAGAAATAATTTTTTGTATATATTTTGTAAGTCAAAAAGGCATAGAGAGCGATCATAGGAGGATTAGATAGAGGGATTGAGGGTCGAGAGGGGCCATGAGGCTAGAAGGGCCAAATTGATTTAATTCAGGCCAAAGGTCTTTTGTAATTATTTATGTATATATTCCATAGGAGAATAACTTTGTTTTCAAATACCATTGTAGTTCGAGTTCTTGTTACTATTGGCAGCGGACCTTGTTTAATATTGAATGTTGATATACATATTCAGTGCTTTGGTGACTTCAGAAACAAAAGCTCTGGAGTCAATGCAGGGGTCGTAGTTGAGAGGTCAAGAGCTAGACAAAGGGAATCATATATGATCTCAATATATTAATATATATACAGAGAGAGATTGGACCAAAAACCTGTATCAAAGGGTGCAACAGGGATGTGCAAGCTAAGATACAATTGAAAGGTCAAGGCTGAAAAAGGGATCCAAAGTCAGAGGCTTACAATGGGGATAATATAATGAATAGAATAAAAGGCATGGTCTAGAGGAACAAAAAAGAATTGAGGTCATGTATCAATATACTACACAATGGAGCTAAGAGGAGTAGAGCCGATGGAAACCAAATGTTGGGCCCCTATAATACTAGTGATTACCCCATTACTATTGTAGTTATACCCCTTATTAATATTGTTGTGCCCCTATTGCCCCCATATTGTTATTACTGCGCCCCATAGAATCCATCTATTGTTATTTTTGTGGCTTTATATTATTATTGTTAGGTCGGCTAGATTATATTGTGACTCCTTAGACTCTTATATATAGAAAGGAGGTTTTGTCATTTGAATCAT
>APFE031405532.1:11471-71199 GCA_000404065.3 Pinus taeda | reverse complement strand
TACGAGGCCCCCGCTGTGTCTCAATCTCAGTAGATGATGATCGGTCATCACCTTGCTCATTAGTCTCAGTAGTTGACATGGTGTTATTGAGCAAGGTGGAATAAACAAGTCAAAATGACCGCTGCCCTGCCTGCAAAATGCTGTGAAGTATGCTGTTTTCAAGGGGAAACATCATGAGGGATATGTTAGGGGAGGGAGTTTATATAAGGAAAGGGAAAATATATATAAAAAATAGGGAACTTTGAAGGAAATGATCACACAATGTCAAACATGCCATCTCATCTCTCATCATTTGCAAATCAATACTTTATTAGGAAAATGTGTGTTTTGATCACCAAAGGAAAGAACAATAAAAATTTACATGATGGAGGGAATGAGGGCATCAGTATCAGGGTATGGGGAAGCATCAATCACAATCAATTTTACAAGCTGCTCCTTTTATTTTGCTTTTAATGTCATTCATGAGCATACTCTGTTTTTTCAACCTTTAAAATGGCTTTTGGATGCTAATGGGAAACATTGATTTAATTTATTTGATCACAAGGGGAGGGGAAGGGTTCTTGTGATTATTTTGCAATGGAAAGGAGAGGGATTGTATCAAGGGAATTAGGGTTAGGGAGTAATGAAACCTATTAATAAAGTCTGCCAACCAATTTTCACAACAGCGGTCTTTCAATAGTGTTGGCAGCTTCATAATAGTGAATTAGGGTTTCATTGCATGTTTTGACAATAGGGAAGGAGATTCAATTGCATAGGGAGTTTGAAGATGGGATAGGCAATTGAATTAGGTTTTTCATGAGGGGAATAGGTAGAAAAACAGAGTCTAGGGAAAGAGAGATGATACCATGTTAATGCACAAACCCTAGCACAGCAAAACTGCTCCTTTTTGATAGCTAGCAGCTGGTACATTTGATAAACTTTGTCATGATTTTACACAGCTTCTAACCTTTGATATTTACAGCAAGATGACATTTTTCTTTTGTTTTTTATAAGCCTATGCAAGTTATATTTTTTACTCTTTTTTTTTAATAATTTTTATTTGCATACCTCTGTCATCAATTTCTTTTTCTTTTCACTATGTTTGTTTTCATTCATTGCTGTGCCTTTTACATATATAATTTGTTGTGTGTAATAGTGTAGGGTTTGAGCATGTAGCATGGAGAAAAGGTAGGATTTGTATGGTTAAAAAGAACTAGGGTTTGATAGGATTTAGGGGTAGGGTTTGTATAGTTAATTTACAAATGAGATCAATAAATATGACATATTAACATATGTGATTAACATGGGAAAATGAAAGGAGGGACATAAGGAAAAATTGCCTTGAAAAACAAACAAACTGTCATAACATATGCTTGCAAAAAAACCATCATTCAACCTATCTTCTATTGATTTCTTGCATGAAATTATGACCATAATCCTCCTTTGCAATCATAACACCATCACAAACCACGTGGAGGAGACATACCTTGACAAATTTGAGAGGATTTGGAGAAGTTTAACTGTTTGGGGGAGTTTTTTGTGCAGGGAGCCAGAATGGTCGCGCACCACCCAGGAATGGTCGCGCACACTGTAATAGTCGCGCCCGTGTAATTTTATACAGCGCAGAACCCACCAAATAGTCGCGCACCACCCGAATGGTCGCGCACACCTGAGGAATGGTCGCGCACCTTCCCAAGCTCGGAATTTGCTGCAAATTGCCCAAATCGGTCTCTTGCCTCTCTCCTTGTAATTTCTTGCTCCCAAATGCACAATGAGGGTTTTCAAAGAGGGAATTTACCTTTATATGCTTTCATTTAAAAAAATTTAACTCAAAAACCCACTTTATAATGTTTATACTTGCTTTTCTTTTTAACACTGTTTAGAGTCTTTTTGTCCTGAAATGAGCTCTTTTGATGTGTTTGACTCCGTTCTCTTTGCAGGTTGACCATCTGATGGATTGTGGTGAAGGAACCAAGGTTGTTGCCGGCACTTTTGCAAACCTCTGAAAATTTCTTTATTTTTACAAATTTGACATGACCTTGGACTTAAAAACAGGGTTTTTAAATCCAAGGTATAAAATGATCTGTAGCTGATGAAAATAACAATGAAACATATGTACATACCTCCTTCTGGCTTGCTGGGCCCTCACTGACCTTGACTCATGACCTTGAAGTGATTTTGACTCAAAACAAAAATAACAACAAGTATGACTCAATTACATTGTAGTATGACCTGATCCAGCAAAGCCAAGAAGGGAACAAAGACCAGCTCCTCCATTCAGTGTTATGGCATGCCTAGTGGGATGCAAAATTTGACATTGATGAGACACCTAACTATGCATATGCAAAGAGCTATTGATCACTGATGGAGGGCTCAAGACCGACACTAACACAAGGGACATCAAATAAAATTTCATCCTAACCTTCCAAAAAGTGAAATTTGTTCCATCAAATTGAGGGATTTTTCCTACATCTATACTAGTCATTGCAACTAGGAATCCTTATTCCAGGTGTAAGGCTAATTATGAAGAAGTCGGCTCTTACACCAATTGTTGAAATACTGGGGGGGGTGGGGGGTGTGAATTAGTATTTCATTCAATTTCTATTATTAATACCAGTTAAGATTTTTCACAAATCAAACCAGAAAGTAAATAAAAGGAACTTTATTAAAAACAGATGGGACACCAATCCTCTTTACAATGGTTCTAGGCTCCAACTTGTAAAATCATTTTTTTAGGGATCTATCCCTAAGGAAACCAATCCTTGTTTTCAATTGGTTTTAGGGCTCCAACCCTAAGGAATCTAGTCCTATTTTGAAAGGCTTCAACCCTAGTGTAAAATGTTACCAAGATTACAATATTACCATTACATTGTCTTCACTGAACAATCCTCATCAGATGTTTGATCTTCAAGCTTGCCTTTGATAGTGCTTCAACACAGTTGTTGTAGATGTATGCAATCGGTACTTCTCAAACCAGTCTTCAAATTTTCTTCCAGGATGCTCCAAATATACTTCAAGATCTTTGCTCAAGTTATGCTTCAAGGTTTCTTCAAAAAGAACTTGTGTCTCCACAAGACTATGCAGATCCAAACTGTTGTCCACACACTGATTTGGGCTTCATAAGTAACAGTTTCAAATCATAACAAAATTCTCAGTTTTCAACAGTATTAATATTTGTCTTGACCAAGGTGTAGAACTTCGAATTACAGAGCCTTCCACAAAAAATCTGATAACCTTTTACAGAAATAAAACTTTAACAAAATGTCTTTCACTAGAAATAAGAGGCAGCGTTTGGATGCCTTCCACAGGAGAAAAATTTGGATGCCTTTCCACAGATATATGATTAAGATGCCTTCCTCAGATACATAATATGAATGTATTCATTCCTCAGAGAAAACTCGCACTTTTCTATCTCCACGAACTGCTACTTTAGTTCACGAGTTGTGAACTGCTTCTATAGTTTTCTTCGTTGAAATCCGATGTAGAATGAATCACACCAAACTTATATTTATAATGGGCTGACATATGCATCCTACGTATTTTCGAATTTTTCTGTGGATATTTAAACTTTGACAGGTTTGCATATCGGTATAATGGCATTTACAAAGATTGCCCCCTTCCTTAGATGGATACCTCACCCCAAGAAACTAAAGCTTTGAGCTATCAATATGTATACATAAATCCTTTGTTACCATAAATGAGAAACACGAAAAGAAATGAGAAATAACAATGGTATGAGAAACAGAGTTGGGAGGTTTCGCACTCAAGAAACGAGGAGAGAGAAAAAAATGAAAAATACAGATTTAGTTTCAATTTTTAATATAGTTTCAACTAAATTTACAATCCAAATTTTTTTAATTGACTAAATAATTTGAGTACTATCCTGATGCTCAACAAATTGACTATTAAATATATACATTCTTATGCCTTCTAGTCAATTAAATGTATACATTCTTATGTAGTTTGCACCTTCGGCTAATTATTGTGTCTGTGGGGAAATCCAATTGAAATTATATATATAAAATATATAATAATAAATATATATATATATATATATATATATATATATATATAATAATATATATATATATATATATATATATATAACCTAAGACCAAGATACACCATTCGGAAGGAAACCATAAATAAAATTTGTAAAATCTAAAACTGAACGTGAACTTCTTAAACCATATATAGAATTATGTTTAAGCTATGAATTTTAATATACATGTTAAATGGAAGCAATTCAACTATCAAAGAAAAAGAAAAGACAATAATACAAAAATGATCAACTTTATCCTTCAAACATCAAAGAAAAAGAAAAGACGATAGTACAGAAATGATCGACTTTCTCCATAAACCTCTAGACTATTAAATGAATATATGCATGAAAGCTATAATAAGGTGCGAAAAAACATAGTGGAAAACGACCCATAAATGGAAAAGTACCTATTATATGTTCCCCCTAAATTATATGTACGTGTTAATTTGAACGGTCGTATAAAATAGTGTTTCTGTCCCGTCTAGTTTCTTGGATGTTTTTTTCCCATGAACAGTGGAAAGTGTCCCATTTCTGGTAACAAAGCATAAATCACAAATGATTTATTTTGGAAAATATAAACTAGTTCATGTAGGAATTTACAGGGTAAGTTCCTCAGATAGAACACCAAAGGACACCACTCACAAACAAATCACAGATCAATACACCAATATTCTTGACGTGGTTAAAACCCTCAAAGAGGAAAACAATCCACGGTCTGAGCCAACGTGGCCACTTCAGACAATTTATTAATAAAAGAAATAAAATTTACATAAGCTTCTCTCATGAACGGTCACCTTACAAATGGCCCTCCATGCTCCTTAAATAGAGATCATGGACCAATTGAGTATTAAGCCATTGATCAAGTGTTGGTAATATCGAGGAGAGAATGAATCGTGACCGTCGAATTGCAAGTTACAAAAGTACATAGTAAAGAAACACACTTTACCTAACTCTACACTAGACCAATTTATAATTAACTATTTCCTATGTGTCGGAATATCCTAACATCCCCCCTTAAGAACAACTTGGGATAGGATTGAAGGATTTACAAATATGATACAATAGGAGAAGGAAGGAGGCATTAGAGCCTATCCCCCCTTATTGACAACTTCTTGAACTCCAACCATAAATCGAAATTTAGTAAACTTTGCCTCTGTGAGAGCCTTTGTAAAGATGTCTGCAACTTGATCATCGATTGAAGAATATTGCACTTCAAGAACATGGTCATGAATGAGCTTTCTAATGAAGTGCATGTGTAGTTCAATGTGTTTGTTGGGCTGATGTTGGACTGGATCTTTGCATAGTTGAATGGCACTTTGATTATCACACCAAAGTGTAGTCGGATATTGCTGCTGAAATCAAAACTCTAACAGGATTTGACAAAGCCACAGGGCTTCCTTACTAGCTTCTATGGTGCCACGATACTCTACTTCTGTTGAAGAAAGAGAAATGGCACTTTTTTCTTGCAAGCCCATGTAATAGGTCCATAACCAATAGTGAAGACATAACCTACAGTAGACTTCCATCATCAAGGTCATCAGCCCAATCGGAATCAGTGAAACCAACCAATAGAGGAGATGCTTCTACACTGTAATGAATCCCAAACTGAACTGTACCTCGAACATAATGAAGTATTCTTTTAGTTGCTTTCCAATGACTTTCATGTGGGTTTTGCATAAACCGAGCAATAAGGCCAACAGCAAAGGAAAGGTCAGGATGGGTATGGGTCAAATACAAAAGTTTTCCTACAAGCTGACTGTATAAGGTAGCATCAACTTCAAGGGAAGTATAAGTGACTGAAAGTTTGGCTCCAGACTAGAAGGGAGAAGGGGTTGGCTTACAGTCTTCCACGTGAAAGTGGTGTAGAAGATCACAGGCTCACTTGGACTGTGAAAGGGAAATACCTTCCTTGGATAGCAAGACTTGAAGACCAAGAAAATAATGCAAGTGTCCTAAGTCTGTCATTTCAAACTTCTTTTTCAGGCTAGACTTCACATGGTTTATAAGGTTGGGATCACTACCAGTAAGGATAAGATCATCAACATAAAGAACAAGAATGATAAGAGACTTACCCATTTTCTTGGTGTAGATAGTATTGTTAGAATGAAACCTAGAAAAGCCAATATCTAAAAGAAAGCTATCCATTTTGGCATACCAAGCTCGAGGGGCTTGCTTGAGACCATAAAGGGATTTCTTAAGCTGACATACAATGCTAGAGTCTATTTGTATAAAGCCAAGAGGTTGTTCTATGTAGATTTCTTCATGCAAGTCCCCATGTAAGAAGGTGGATTTAACATTCATGTGATGGACTTCCCATTTGAAAGAGGCAACAAGGGAAAGAACAAGGTGGATAGAATTCATTTTGGCAACGGGGGAGAATGTTTCAATATAGTCAATGCCTTCAACTTGTGAAAAACCCTTAGCAACAAGACGAGCTTTATGTTTATTAACTTTTCCATCTTGTCCAAACTTGGTTCTGTAAACCCATTTACATCTAACAAGTTTTCTTCCCTTTGGAAGAGGAACAAGATGCCATGTATCATTTTCCTTTAATGAACTATATTCTTCATTCATAGTTGCGTCCCAATCTGGATGGCCTGAAGCTTCTACAAAGGTGTCAAGATCATAATTCGTTGAAGCTTGAGCCAGTAAAGAAGAGGCTCAATTGAACTGAGAATGTGTACCTCGTTGATCTCTAGGATCACCTGCAAGAGAACATGTTGCATCCTGAGTAGCACGGACCCATTTTGGAAGCTGAGGAGCTGAAGGAGAATCTTGAGAAGTTGGGGGAGGATTGTCATCCTCGCTTTCATCATTTGAAGAAGAAATATTTTTAGAAGTAGAAGGGATAGAGAGAGGTGGCACATCCTCCGAACTAGGCTCGTAGGCCGATATATTTTCAGCAAACTTTACATCTCTTATAATGATAACATTTTTGGATTTAGGTGGAAGAAGTCTATATCCTTTGACATCTTCGGAATATCCAACAAAAATACAATTTTTCACTCTTAGGTTCTAAGGCTTTATGTTTCTCATCGAGAATATGGGCCCATGCTTCACTTCCAAAAACACAAAAGCGACTTACATCTGGTTTAATTGAGCTCCATGCTTCTTCGGAAGTGATATTCTTTAAAACCTTAGTAGCAATGCAATTTACTATGTAATTTTCATAGTTAATTGCTTCTGCCCAAAAATTAAGACTAAATCCTTTAGATTGAAGCATGCAATTAGCCATTTCCTTTAAGGTGTGATTCTTCCTTTCAGCTACACCATTTTGTTGTGGCGTATATGGAACAGTATGTTGCATTTGAATTCCATGCTTAGTGCAAAAGTTGATGAATTTGTTGTTAACATATTCTCTACTATTATCATATCTTAACTTAAGAATTTGATGTCCAGATTGTATCTCAACAAAGGCCTTAAAGGCGAAGAACATGTTAAATACTTCACTCTTGAGTTTTAAGAAGTATACCCAAGTGCATTTGGAGAAATCACCAATGAAAGTTAAGAAATATTTGTAGCCAGAGAATGAAACAACTGGAAGTGAACCACATAAATCAGTGTGCACAAGCTATAAAGGGGATGAGGCATGCCAAGAGGCACATTTTTCAAAACTATCCCGATGATGTTTTCTGAGTACACATCTGGAACAAACACCATCTCTACAAGATAACATAGGAAGACATGTCACCACATTTTCCTTACATAGATTTTTAAGGGAGCGATAGTTTAAGTGACCAAATCGCTCATGCCAAAGTTTGCTCACTTCATCATTATGAGCAAAAAATACCGAGGGAAGAGTTGACGACCCAAAGTTGTTAAAATTATACAGCCTTGTCGAGTCATCAGCAATGTTAGTAGCTAAAATCTGTCTAGGATCTCTTAGGTCCTTAATTACAACATCATGGGGTGAAAATTCAACAGTTTTACCTTCACTTAGATGAGTTATCTGACATACAGATAGAAGGTTGCAGCATAAGGTTGGAACACATAATACATCAGTAAATTGACCATTGTCTAGATCAATAGTTTCAGTCCCTACAACACTAAGAGATCTATCATCACCAACATATATATTTTTGGTGTTACAATAATTTAAAGAAGAAAACATGGCTTTGTTTTTAGCCATGTCATAAGAAGATCCAAAATCAATGAGCCACTCATGAGAATGAGAAGAAGAAGAAGATACATTTAGTGCATAACCTGACCAAGATGCTTGACAACCACATGCAGAAAGTGTTATTCCTGAAGATGAAGTTAAAGTTGAAGAGTGCTCCAAATGGATGTTATGTTTCTTCATTGTTGCTTCCAAGACTTCCATATTCTTAAAGCATTTGGATTCTAAGTGGCCATCTCAATTACAAAAGTTGCAATGTCTATCATTCTTCTTCCCTTTGTTTTTATTTGTCTTATCATTTTGTTGAATTTATTTTTCATTTTGAGACTAAAAGTGCTCAGGACCCTTGGTTGGTTTAGGACCATTCTTTTTTAGGATGTTGCTTCTTATGATTCTTTGAACTTGGTTTTTGTTGGGCGTCTAAGGATTTCTTAGAAGAATTTCCAAGATTAAGAAGACCAAGATGTAAGAGTTTTGCTTGTTCTCTTATTAAAGAATCACAAAAGGCATCAAAAGAGGGGGACTTGTAGTCTTGCCCTTGAGAAATAAAGGCTTCTCTAGTAGAATGGAAGGTGGAAACAAACACAGAGTAGGTTGGTCCCAACTTAGTAAGAATGGAATAGATAAGGCTACCATCTTCTTTTTTAACCTTAACACCTTCCAAGAGAAGTCTAAGGGTCTTGAACCTGGACAAAAAATCTTCAATGGAAGAAAAATTATTAGGGTCCAACGTAAGCAACTCATTTTCGAGTTAATGGGCTCTAATTTCATTTTTAATTCCAAAAACTTTATTGAATTGTTTCATTGCTTCATCAGGGGTATCAAGTTCTGCGATATGGAATCTAAGGTCTGGAGAAATAGACATCCTTATCAACCCACGTGCTTGATCTTGCCTATCTTCCCATTTGGCTTGCTTATCTTCATCTTTAGGTTTAGACTCTTGGCCTGAGGCTATTCTATAAATACCTTTACTTCTAAGTAAATCCTCCATATAGGACACCCATTGGAAGTAGTTGGCACTGTCAAGAATAACTTGGCATGGACTTTCCATTCTAACAGAAACTGAAGCTGTAGATGTTGAAACTAAGTGTTCTAATGGAAATATCTCGAAAAATTAGGTTGATTCAAAAAAAAAATGGCTTCCAGATGAACAATTTATGGCCTTTTGAAGAAGAGTTGTTGAAAATGTCGGCGAAGTACGTGAATGTGCGAAAGTGAATGATAATGTTATATTAAAAAAAAAAAAAAAAACCCTCTTTCCAAATTTAATCTAATTAACTCACTTTCTTTTTTTAATTTGTGACCCACTTTTATAAATAAGTGAAAGTCACATTTACAATGGTACTTTATGAGCTACCCACTAAATTGTAACTTAGATAAAAGATAAAGAGACTTTAGAATTATAAGTGACTAACTTTTTATAATGGACGAGAATATTTTTACATAAAGTAACTTTATAACATAAGTTATATGTGCTTTTTGAAAAAGTAACTCAACAAAAAGAAAGACTTGAAAGACCTATATTCTCATAAAGTAACTTTGGACCAAGTGAGCTAGCTTACAAGCTTAGTAATTTGTGAAAAATTCACTCAAGCTTTGGAGTTTGTGCTTACTTAAAAAAGCTATTTTTGCCTACAAAACAAAAAACCACACAACTCAACACGGACATTCAAAAAAAAACCAAAGCTTATGGCTTGAAGTTAGCTTTCGCCAAAAACTAAATATTTTACTCAATGTTTCTAATTTTCCAAGATCATACTAAGGCGCAGTGGAAAAGAGGATACGCATGAGAAAAATCCTTCATTTATGCTTCTGATTTTCCCAGATCGTACAGAGTCACGAGGCAAAGAGCATACACAGAAATGAAAGGTATAGATCACGTAATATAAAATAAAGAACTAAATAAACCGAAATAAACAAAAAAATAAATAACTAAAACTACAAATAAAGACTGTATACCTCCAGATCTTAAAAATGACGTAGCTAGGGCTACCGAAAACCTTTTCGCGTGAAACGAAACGGGTTCCTCACTGGAATAGATGCTCCTAACATAATAGAGCAATCCTCTCAGCCCGAAAGCAGTCAGAAACAGTAGATCTAGGAAATGACAGTCAGATTCAGTTGTACTGACTTCGGATTTGGATCACCAATGGATGCGGCCCTCAAATAGCTTCAATACCATGTAGGAATTTACAGGTAAGTTCCTCAAATAGAACACCAAAGAACACCACTCGCAAATATATCACAACTCAATACACCAATATTGTTGATGTGGTTAAAACCCTCAAAGAGGGAAACAATCCACGGCCTGAGCCAACACAACCACTTCAAGAAATTTATTAATAAAAGAAAGAAAATTTACGTAAGCTTCTCTCATGAACGGTCACCTTACAAATGACCCTCCATTCTCTTTAAATAGAGATCATGGACCAATCGGGTGTTAAGCCACAGATCAAGTGTCGATAATAACGAGGAGAGAATGAACCATTGGATCACTTCATGTCTAGAACATATCGTAATCGTCGGATTGTAAGTTACAAAAGTACATAGTAAAGAAACACACTTTACCTAACTCTACACTAGACCAAGTTATACTTAACTATTTCCTATGTGTCGGAATATCCTAACAGTTCAAACCAGCTATGAAACATTAAAATCTAAACATTATTAACTTCGTCTTTTGCCATCAAAATGTATTTATTATTCAAGGCTACAGCTTCAGCGTTGATGTAATTAATGTTGGTTGCATCGTCCTCAAATGAGACAACAGTCTTAGTTTCGCGTATGGAGTGTCTTTGCCAATGAAAATTATATTCCTTGTTACTTTTCTGGCATTAGACAAAACATCATCATCATAGTTGTCAATGATCATTTGTCAAGGATTAAGGTTGCTCTGTGTAAACTTCTTCCTTTAGGTCACCATTTAGAAATGTTGATTTTACATCCATTTGATAAAACTTGAAACCTTTTGAACAAGCAAATGCCAAAAACATTCTTATTGCTTCCAATCGAGCTACAAGGGGAAAATTTTCTTCAAAGTCAATTCCTACAAGATCAATGATAGTATTTCCAATCATGCAAGTTAGTAGTAATGTTTCCACTTTTGCAATTTAGTTATAGTTTTTTTCTTTACCTATAAAGTAGGATTGGACGAAATTGATTGAATAGGTTTTTCTTTGAAAGAATTGAGATAACCAACCATGCATTGATTTCCTTTCACTTGACCTAGGATGGTGACATTAGCCTTCATTAGTTAGGATTAGTGGTTGTATTAGGAGTACAAAAATGTGAATTGCACATATAGTGCAAGGAACCTCTTATGTTTGTACAAAATTTGGATTGACAATGAAAGTTGAGAATGATAGGAGGATAGCATTATTGTTGTAATTAAGTAGTCCATCAAATATTGCCAAAGTAGGGAAGAAATATTCCATATACAATAGCTAGCACCATTTGTGACGCACACGTAGGCTAGTAGGAATGTTGACATCTACAAATCAAGAATCAAGCAGGATAAGCAACATCCCAAGATAGAATACACATGATAAAAATGAAAACACATCACACCACACTATAATCAAATATAAATAAATCACAATATAGTCTTATGATCTTATGCATAATAATTCTCAAGATAGAGATCATTTTGAGGCTTTGACAAGAGGTTCCCATCATAATCCACTAGCTCATAAGTCCCTTTCCACCAAACACATTTGATAATATATTGGCCCACGCCATAGGGGTTATAGTTTTCTTGCCCTTAACTTATCATGATCTTGATCATTCACCAAGACCAAGTCACCTTTTTCCAAAATGTGAAGGTGAACTAGTCTATCATATTTATCTTTGATGTGATTCTTATGTGTCTCAATGGCCAATGTAGTGTCACAACAATGTTCATTTAGTTGATACAAATATAAGAGTTATTCCTTAGCAAAGGTGTTATGCATGAGTGCTACAACAAGTTTCGAAGATGGGATTTCACATTCAATTGGTAAAACTACCTCCACTTCGTGAAGAATCTAAAATGTGGTAGAGCCAATGGTAATTTTGGCCAAATTTTGATAGGCCCACAATGTCGAAAATAACATCAAATTCTAACTTTTCTTATGTTTCCCTACAATCCATTGGATTATTGTTTTCAAGATGTGATTGATGGACTCCACTTTCCTTATAGATTAGGGATAATAGGGTGTTGAGTTATCATGATAAAAACCCAGCCTAGTGGTTAATTTGGTCATCATATTATTACAAAAATGAGGCCATGGACAGTCACAATCATCTTGGTTACACCAAACCAAGTGATAATATTATTGAACATGAACAATGGTATTGTGGTGCCATCATTAGAATACATGGGCATATCTTTTTTCCACTTAATAAAGTATTCCATGACCATTATGGTGTAACCATGGCCATTTGTTGAGGTAGGCTTACACTACATGAAATCAATGTCCCATTTAGCAAAAAGACCAACAACAACCACAAGATGAAGCTAAATAGGATGTGTGTGCATTTTTCAAGTAAAATCTTGACAAGGGTGGCACTTTTGGACTAAATTCATGTAATCCTTAAATATCATGGGCCAAAAGCACCCTGCACATAATATATTTTGGGTGGTGGAAAGCCTAGAATGATGATCACTAAATGCTCTAGCATAGAAATAATATAAAACTCTTTCAGCCTCTTTTTTAGTGATATAGCAACATAAGATCAAATCCATTCGTGGTGATAAAAATTTTAATTAATAATAAGGTATTATTTAGCTTGGTGATGCACCAGTATATTCAATCCACAATTGTACTAAGATGGGAAGTTGTGCACAACATGAATCAACACTTAAAAAACAAAACAAAACAAAACAAAAACAAAAACAAAAACAAAACAAAACAAAACAAAAATAAAATAAATTATAAAAATAAATTATATATATATATATATTATATATTATATATTATATATATATATAAACACTAAAGCGCAATTTAAATTACAATCTCATAAGCAAGACAAAGCACATAGGATATATGTGGAAACCCTTCATGGAGAAAACCAAAAAACTTGTTTTAATTGATTGATCTATGTAAGCATCAACCTATTATTTTAATATTTGTAGGAATCAACCTATAGGAGACACCTTGTTGAAAAAGTAACTAGGTTCAGTCTTCATATTTATCTTTGTACTTGTATCAATTTATATTTCATGTAAAAGAAGAAAAGGAATTTTATCTAAACATGGATTTCATGCTCAAGTCTATGCCAAGCATATTATTCATGCTTCTAAGTTTTGATTAAGTCAAAGAATTAAATTTGAGTCAAAGTCCATTTAGACACTTTGTAAGAAAAAGGAAAAGATTTGTTTAATCAAAAGAGCTAAATTAACCTCCATAAGACCAAGTAAGCTCACTCAAAAGGACGTGTTTGTTCACATGTAAGAACTACTTATAGGTGTGAATCCTCCACCAAAACAAAAGCAAGTTCGTGGATTTTTCTGAGGAAGGATATACGAGTTCCTGTAAGAAGATATGTGAGCCATTCTTTAGAAACGTTTATGGCAGTTCTCAAGGAAAGTTCGTAGAGATTTTCTGTAGCAAGTTTTTGGATGAAGACAGAAGAACTAGTGTGAGTTTTCTCTGGAGTAGATGCAAGTTTTTCTATGATTAGAATCCTGTGAAACAAATCAATTTATAGCATATTTCCTCCATGATGGTATGTGAGCTAAAGATGATTGTAGTACATATGAAGTGTGAGTTGTAATGTCTATGATATGTGAGTTATTGGAGGGATGTAAGTTCCATGAAATAAAAGCGACAAGAAGGACGAAGGATCTCTGTGGGACAAGGAATCTTGTGACAAATCAAGCTATCTTATTGAAGATGAATCTTGACAAATAATGGAGGGATGACTTAATGCTTGGAGGAGGTATTGGTTTTTGGGTCTTGGAGGTCTCATTTTTATCTAATTTTATAAGAAGAGGATTCTTTGGGTTTTTCCTGGCTTGGAGCCTATGTCTTGTGTTCTTTGCGTCTTTGTGATCTTCATGTTTTAATAATTGCTTGATGAAGAAGAAGAACTAAATAATAAAAATCCAACTAAATATCACAAGTAATTATCAAGTAAGGAAAATCAACATTAATCTACAAAGACATTGATTTTCCAACACACTTGTCCCCTCTAATTTGCAAATACCAACTTGTAGGAGACACCAATCCCCTTTAATTCTTTGTAGGCACCAACCTACAAGAGACATTAATCCCCTTAGATCTTTGATTTGCAATATTTTCTTCTCTGGTCCAAGCTACTCTTTTGCAATTCTCTACAATTACCTCAATTCTCTCTAATCTTTAATCTTCTATTTTCTAATTGACTATGATTTTCTCAAATTCATGGTCACCTTCATTCCTATCTAATCTTTAACCTTTTCTTCATATCTCAACTTTGCAATTCTCTACAAACACCTCAATCCTCTCTATGTATTTCTTTTATCTTTGAATTTTGCAATCCCTTCATAAAATCTATGCTCGGCACCACCATTTTCATTTAGATACACCTTCTGAAGTTGGACTCTTTGTTATCAAATTCTCTTCTTTCACTTCTTATATCAGTAGTTATAATTTGTTTTCTCTCTTAACCAACACTCTTTTCACACACTATATAGCACTTATTTTTTGTCAGTGTTGTTCATATTTATGTTGGTGCTCTCTTTAATTTTTTTCATCCACTATTGGCTCTTCTACTTGTAGTTATGTCAAATCTTAATGTTAAACTGCCCGAGCCCTTTATTTTACCTGTGTAAATAATTTTATTTCTCCATGTTCATCTCCCTTCAGTACAAAATTTTTCAAAGGTTTGATGTTTGTATATCAGCCTGCACATAAATTCAAGGAAAGCATGGCCAACTATACCAAAGAAAATTGAACCATTATTCACCAAATATTCTCAACTAAAATCATGGAAAAATAAAAAAATGTATCAACCATTATCATAATACATCACAAATGATTGGAAACTTAACCAAGGCCTAATCATCGCACCTACCTTACCAAATTAAATTCCTTGAGTTCAAGATCTTAAGATGTCATGCCTAGCAAATGATTAGCCATAGCTCATAGAACTTCACACACATTAGTAAACCATGTGAAAAAAATAAATAAAATAAAAAATAAAAACAAACATATATATAAGTAATTAAGGTTCATCCAATTAAAACTTAGAACATTCCATGTTCTAAGGGTTCAATATTAGAACACCGACCTTTATATATATAATATAATATATTATATATAAAATATAATATATATATATATATATATATATATATATCACCTATTGTTTGTTTCCTTTGTTATTCCAAGAAGGACCAAAGCATGAACAACAAGAATACAACCATCAACCATATCATCACCAACCAAGTCATCTGCTAATAATTTTGCCAAGCATGTAACTGATGCAATGCAAGAAAGACTTGAATCTATATATAGCAACATCACAAACAAAATGGAGTGAATATATCATAACAAACATGATAGCTCTTCCATATAATCAATATGCCGCAACTATAAATCATTAGTGTATCTCCTTATATCAACCACAACAAAGCTTTTAGTGATTATCAAAACTATAATTAAATTGTACCCATTGCTAAGGCTATGAACCAATATGTCATAGGAGTGATCCATACCATCAACATGTGTAAAAGATATGATAATAAGCACATAGAAATAACCATGACATTTATTATATATCATTTGTAAGAAACAAACGAAATAGGTGAGCATAATTGACTATAACAAGAAAAATATCACCATTTCAACATCACTACATCCTTATTCCCCCATTGTGTAGTAGAAAGCGAGCCTTTAGTTTATGATTTAGAGTTTACAAGGAAGAGGAAAATTAATTGACAAGGATGAATCAACAATTATATAGAAAAGTTTGGATTAGGCTCCCTTTAGGCTTTTAAAAAATTAAGTAATTAAGATAGATTGTAACACTCATGTATTCATTGACCAAAAGATAGATGTGAACACTCATATATTCATTGACCAAAAAAAAGTAGCCAATAACTAATTGTTATTGCCACAAATAAAATGAAAAAAAAATCATATTTTTTAAAAAAATAGTAATTATTTGGTAATTTTGCATGCTTCTTTTATTTCTATTTTCCCAATATTTATTTCCATTTTTCCTATATTTAAGTGATGATGTTATGTTATGGCACTAGTGCAAATTCAACATTGTCATTGTTAAACCACCTCAATTGTATCAATGTTCTTTATTATAGATTGTGTTCAATATTCTCAACACTTTAACCTCTTAGACTACATACTTGAGAGTGTGTCTTCCTTTCTAATAAAAGAATATTCTATCTATAATATATAATTGTTGATGTAATGTCTTCATTGAGGTTCCCATTGTGATTATGTTAAGTGATGATTTTTCCAATTCAAGCCTATTAAAAATTAGTGATATATAGCATTGTTATGGTTTTGCTGCACCTCTTCAAGATTACTACTAATCATACAAAATTAATATGAGTATTAATCATGCACATTGCATGTAGTCTATTAATCACAAACATTAGACCCTCCCTCCAACTACGCAAATGCCCAACCATTCCAAGCCCAAAATTCAAGCTTTAGCATTATTTGAATCTCCTTCACATTTTTACAACATTAAACTCCTCTTTGCCAACTTATCGCAACACTTGTTGCCTCTTTACTAGTATTATTAAGGTTGCGCCTTTGCCTAAATAAAAAGTTTGACTAGCATTTGATCTTCAACACCTCCAAGATTCACAAACATTGATCTTCAACAATGACTATAATGTTAGGTAGGTTTTCATTCTACACCTTTTAGCACCTACTTCCTTGCATTATGCTTGATGTTTGGTTGTCACCCACTAAAAGCCTCATAGTTATTCTCTATCATGTTCTCAATTAATTGAACTTGACGCATGAAAGGATTTTCTCTTATTTCTTTGTCGCTTTCCTATGTTTGATCATACCCTACTAATGTTACCCTCCACAATTAGCCTATTCGTTGAAAATCACAACATTTTTTTATATTTACGGTGAATAAATCAAGGGAAGAACCTGCCTCTCCTACGGCGTTAAGAGTCCCTAAGCAAAACAAGGAAGGGGCGTACATGGAAATCCTTGAGTTAGCTTTTGACAAGGTCTACCATCATTTGTCTCCTACAAACATAGAGTTTTTATTTTAATGTAGTGAAGGAAATTTATTCACCATCAATAGCAATGATAAGATCCTAAACAATGATATCACCTATTGTTGTCTAGTGGCAAGTTAGAGCCTTTGCATAATAATGACCCAAGTTCAAAACATAGCAAGGTTGCTCCTTGTTACAAATCTTATTAAACAGTGGAAAAGATGCTCTAAGAAATAAATTTTCTTTGTTAGGATCAAGATTTCAGGTATTATTTGAGATATATAGGAATGTATGAAATTGATATCGAGTCCTTGATTTTGGGGGCAAGGTTCCTCCTTGTTACAAATCTTATTAAACAATGGAAAAGATGTTCTACGAAATAACTTTTCTTTGTTAGGATTAAGATTTCAGGGATTATTTGAGATATATAGGAATGTATGAAATTGATGTTGAGAAATCTAGGGCATCAATAGATAGGTGAATTCTCTACTTTGATAATTACTTATGAGTGCCTTTTTACTTCTTGATTATGATCTTCTCTTTCTTATGTTATTATTTTGTTCTTTTCTTCAAGACAATTACCAATGCATGAACAATAAAGAGACAAGAGACACAGCATATAGGTTGTCAGCCAGGGCCAAAACATTTCACTCTTTGAGAGGAAAACCCAAACAAATTCTTCTTGTATAAACTTCAATTGACGAATACCAAGACCATGACAAATACCCTTGACACTAGAGCCCTTCCAAGACCAAGATACAAGCCTCCTCTTCACGCTTAGGTCAACGTTGCTCTTCTTCTTCCTCTTCTCGACTTCCTTCATAATTTTGGCCTCTTCTTGTAGGTCTGCAACTTTTTGCTTCACTACAAAAACCATAGTTTAGCTTTTGACCCTTGAATAGTCTCCTTCTAGAGGGAAACTCCTTTCACTCCTACTCGGCTTCCCTTCAACGAAGTCTTCACCCAATCTAGATCACCCTTATATGACTGCAATCTTCACACATGTGAGGGTAGACTAGCCCAAAACAGCTCACCATGATGTCACTATCTTCACTATCCCTTCCTCTTCCTTCATTAATGTTAAGGCTCCTTCTAAGATGATTTTCGCACTTGTTATTTCCGAGTTGCTTGACCGAATTGTTCACTTCCAAATGAGACCGAGCACTGCTATATATATGATTATTAGGCTGACATCATCCCTAGAATAGGTCAACATCATCTTTCTAGTATTATCCCTTTCATTGTAGGCCGACTTGAGTGAGGACTAGTGACAAGGTCTTGGAGGTTGAATTACAAAAACAAAATTGACTTTTACAATGTATGACATGCCTTCAATACATGACAATGACTCTTTAGACTTTTATGACTAGATGAAAAAATCCCTAAGGGCTCACAATGGGAGCCTTAACTAAAAATAAAATCCCTTTCTCATGAAACCCATGAGGCAAGTATTGCAATAATTTTATTTTTCTTCTTTACATCTGTTACATAAAATCACAATTACATGTCATTATGAAAACCGAACCCAATTACACTTTTAAACAATTAAGATATATAGGAGTTCTTAATTTTGGAGGCATGGCGGAAGGCAATGGAACAAAAATTTTATTTGTTTCATCAAAGGGGACATTTTATCATTGCTTCTAGTGAACCAAGACACACAATTTCAAACAGAGACTTCAAGGAAACATTTAAGAGGCAACTTGAGTGAAGAACTTGTCTCAATTCATATCTTAAAGAAATTTTAAGGTTCTCGGTGCTAACGCACCCACTTTCAATGTAGATGTAGTGATCTAGCTAGAAATCAATAGGGAGATTAGTGAAGGATTGTCTTGCAACCTTATTTCACATAGCAACTTCCAAGTATTGCTTGTCATATAAATTCTATATTTTTGTATAGTATAGTTCATGGATTTGTATATTTGGAAAAAAATTCTATATAGTTTTGTTTGTGGCCTATACTAAAAGCTACTAGGTATAACATGCCATTAGGCTAACAAAGTTTTGGGTTCTCCATCTCTTCAAGCAACCTTTTAAGACAATTTTATTAGTATTCTTTTATTTTTGTTTTGAATGAAATGGATTTCATCTAAAGTTAGGAAAGAACCATTAGATGATTTGAAAAATATTTATGGTTATTTCTCTTTCAATACAAACAGATAGTAAAAGGAAAGAAAATAAAGCCCACACACCCTGCATTTTTTTATTCTTATAATAATCATTTTACATCTTTCTATTACCTAATTGCTTGTTGATCTACAGTTTTTTGTGATCACATGATGCTTTCAATTTAACTATGATCCTTTCTATTATAGGAAAAGCACATATTTCAAGTAGATTTAGTTTATTTTGGTGTGTTTCTTAGCCTCATATTGCTAGTTTTCTTAGTTGTAGAAACTGCTTTAAGATTCTTATTGTTCTCTACAATTTGGTTTCTTTCTGAGAAAAGAGAAATTGAAATGACCTTTTTATTTCTCTTTATGCTTTAAAGAAAGAGTGCAATTATAATTTAATTTCTTTGGATAACCACTTCTTTGTCACACAAAATAATACATGGCCACATCAACACTTGCAGTGTTGCTTATTTTCATTGCACACTATCTACCATCTACATTTTGGCAAATGTGCATTATATTGTAGGAATTGCATGCCAAATTGGAATAACAAATGCTCCAGCTACATCTCCTATTCTTCTTGGTTGAAGGAAAATATGTGCAGCCCCTAGAAAAGAAAAGATTCTTTTTTTCCTTAAAATTGTTGAGTGTTGGTTGAAACAAGTTGGCAAGAATGGCTTGGATTATTGTAACTTGAGCTAGATGATAAGCAATAATCAAACAAGTTGCACCAATTTTGAGTCCGGAAACAATCAAAACATTAAGTCAAAGGACATCGGCAAATTTTAAAGCAAAGAAAGAATAAATGTAAATATGTTATTAAGGTGAGCCACAACAAATTTAAGGTATCAAATAGCAATGCCAATAAAATATATAAACTATGACCATTTTCAAGATTTGCAGGACAAAAAGTATATTTTTGTTAGTGCTTCAGACTATAGATTCTAGAGCACTTAGTTTCAATTGAACATCATAGCCACCGATAACTAAAAACAAATGAAGAACAAAATGATAATCTTTCAAAAGTTAAATATCACTAGTTATGAAGAAGGGTTAAACTATCAGGTACTCTATTAGCCTCAAAAGTACAAAAGGATTTATAAATGCATTGCCTGATTGCAAAGCCTAAAATAGGGTTTTTGAGAAGTGTACTTGATGGTAGTATATATCACTTTGTTGATATCTTTATGTTGGGAGCTTGAAAAGTAAGGCCTGTTACCCACCATTTTGTGGGTGATATCCCTAAAAGAAAAAAATTTCTCCAAGATGGTCCTCAACCGACAGCCACCAGCTAGCTCATTATGTCATTTCTCTACCACTTGAGCCAGCCATGTGGTCCCTCGCCCATCTGCCATGATTATGTGTTTGAAGGTGAGCATCCTAAACCTCAAGGTATGCCTTGTCATTTAGTAATTGAATATTGTAGTTTGCTTATCATGAACACTTCTGGGTATGGATTAATGGAGGGATTCGATGGAAATAATGGGTTAGGTCTATGCCTTTGTCCTCTAAACCCCTTTTGGATATTAACCTTACATTCTAGTCTCGTGGGATCTCTTTTTCTGACCATTTGGCTTTAGGGATGGTGTATCACGGGAAACCCCAATTTTGGTTGTGTGGTCCCACTCCCTTATCTTCTTATATTATTCCCTTTCCACTCATTATTACCCCAATCATCATCTCTCCCACCTGGGTCCACATTCCTCCACTAAGTCCACATAGGGTTAGCTCACCCGTTCCCCTTGCACACACCTTGGGTCATGACCTGGAATGATGCCCGGAGGTTGATGCAACTAAAAAGAAAGACAAAAACATATTTGGCCACATTCAACAAGGAAATGTACCACAAAATGCAAAAAATAGTCGGGACAAACACATTTAGCACATGGGCAAAAGCTAATACATGAGCTCTACCCCATCATCATGGCCATCACCCTTATTCCTACAAGTTCTATGAACCTCCATCATATAGGAACCCATGATTGTCCCAACTCCTGGTGGGCAATGAACCACCCTACCTTAAAAGGGGGTATTCACTATTATATCTTATACACCATGCTCTTACCCCTCGAGCCTCGAGCAGTTAATCAAAAAAATCATAAAAAGGAAAAATGCATATAGAAAAGGGTGGAAAAATCAAGATCAGGGCACCTCATGTACCACGATGTCTCCCTCCTATACATTATAAACCCAAGTGTGGGCTTTTCTTTTATTAGCTACTCTTGTACCTCAGCATGTGGCCCAGGGCTGCCCCTTCTCATCCCCTACTTCATTCACCTATCTATCACATGCCACCACCTTTTGAAGGATGTACCTTGAATATATTATCCCCTTTAAAAGTAGAAACCACCCAATATAATACTTGGTTAACCCCATTTAGAGATTAGTAAACATTAGCGCATCTCAAAGCCCATTATGGAAAGGCAAGCCATTATGAAGTCCTCACTTGTGGTTCATGATTGGTAAGCTCATTTACTTGATTTCTCTAATGACGTGTTATACTGGAAGGCTAGGGACGCATTGGATCTTATGCAAGATTGCAAATGGTCTCCATTTTGGGTTCGGTCTCCCTATACGGGGTCTTAATCCTCTAGAGGGTTGCATTGGCACATGAAGGTGTGCGTTGAGAGCCATGGGCCTCCACAGCAAGAGACAACGCTCCATGGATCCCCACATCCATTCAAAAATTGCTCGTGGTTCACTTATTAGACGAGGAAGATGCACCTAATCCATCATGCCCAACTGGGCCCAGAGTTGCACCATACACTTGGCAAATGATCTAAAACTTGCATGATGATGTGACATCACCTACACCATCATCCTAGCCCTTGCGAACGATCTACAGGCATCTTCGATTTGTTTGGAGACCCTTGAGGACACTTGTGTGCTTCCACATGTCATTTGGAGCACCATAGGTTATTACAATGGGCCAACCCCTTGTCCACTACTTTTGAGGGTCCTATTCTTCATTATGGCACCCATGGACCTCATTAGGCCTCTTAGAGGGCTCTATGACATGCATAGATTATTATTTGACCTCTTGAAAGGCTTACTCTTTCATTTATGAGCTATTTTGGTGGGCTTGTCACCAAAAGTTGAATTATTAGAACATTATTTTATCTTGGGGGCTTATGTAGGCCAAGGAGGCTAATTCGAACTCCTAATTGGTGTATAAATATAAGTGAGATGAGTTCATTTGCTCATAGTCACTTTGGATTGAATCTTTTCTCTATTGAAAAATTCGTACTTTTTCTAGAGGATGAATTGGAGCTTTATGGATGAATTTTGATGTGTGGATATTGGTTTATCTTATTTTAGAGCTTCTCTTTTGTCAATTGTGGATAGTTGGATATACTCTATTACATGTAAGTACATGTTTTTAACATTATTCTTGTTTTACTTTGTCATATACATTGAACTGAGATTTTCACTATTTCTAAGGCTAATTGTTGCATGCATTTACTGCTTAAAGTTGTGGAATTTTGTCTCTATTATAGCATCTCTCAATGTATAGGCCGTGTAATGTGAACGAAATCTCCTAAGGGTAATTCCATCAATGAATTGACCTTGATAAGCCATCTCCTTTGCACATCAAAGTATAAAAGCTACAAGAGTGTTTCTCCTTGACCTAGAAGACTAGCGAAGTGGTCTTGAGGCCTCTTTGACTAGAAATCAAAGATCCTCACTCATATTCATCATAGATTTCATTCTCCCAAGACTAAGGCACTGATCTACCAACGGGTGGTCACTTAAAATCACATCTTTTTCACCTTTCTCCAAGACTAGCCAAGTTGGGTCACCTAGGGCATCGTTTTCCCGGCAAACTACCCATCCAAAAAGTTCAATATCTTAAGGTCTCCTGCACTAGTGTTTCCTCAAGTCCTCCAAATTTGAGGCCATTACGACAGTGGAGTTGTAAGAAAAGCCAAGCCCTAGCTTCGAGATCAAACTTTGCCCTAACATCCCAAAAGGCTAGAAACTTATTGGAACGATTCAAACTTTTAATTGGATATTCTTTCTTTGATCCATTTCCATACATTGTTCAAGTTAGAGATAATCCTAGACTAGGTCCACTTGGTCCCGTGTGGTCCCGTTGCTTTGAAAAAACAATTCTTCAAGAACCATCTGAGATACCAATTTCAATAAGGATTTTAGAAATTGGGAAATTCCTTCACAAGTCTTATCACATAAACCTAACTCTCAAATCCTCCCTCGAAGACAATGTACCTTGCTTAAAGAGCAAGCAAGCTCTATCTTTCTAAATCTTCTGAGAAATGAATTATTTGGGTCACTCCACATCTTTTCATTGACTTACCCTTCATCAGTGATTCCATAATATATTAGGTCTCCTATCGCTAAAAATCCGTAAATAGAAGAGAGCCTTAATTGAAGTGACAGTGGGTTAAATCTTCATTTGTTGCCCTTGGCCTAGCATTTGCCCTTTAGGGATCCCTTTAGACCCCCTGCGTAACAAGGCCC
This sequence comes from Pinus taeda, assembly GCA_000404065.3. Classification (NCBI taxonomy): domain Eukaryota; kingdom Viridiplantae; phylum Streptophyta; class Pinopsida; order Pinales; family Pinaceae; genus Pinus; species Pinus taeda. The sequence continues at coordinate 47,299 of APFE031405532.1, read as the reverse complement.
AAATGAGAGTTTGTGCTAACGTTGAAGAATGTGTATGTCATACTGTAGACCATTTTATATGGTATCAAATTCATGGCACATATCGTTCTTTGATCTTCGTATGATAAGTACTTGAGAATGGATTGAACCCTATATGAGATGGTTTACGACACCATCGAATTGTTTATCGTCTTTGATAATATATCATGATTAAATAATAACAGTACAGATAGAAGAAAACATACCTCAAACATTGATCGAATTAAAGACGTATTCATCTAAAATAAATGGGTAACAGAAGAATTGTTTATCGTCTTTGATAATATATCATGATTAAATAATAACAGTACAGATAGAAGAAAACATACCTCAAACATTGATCGAATTAAAGACGTATTCATCTAAAATAAATGGGTAACAGAAGAAAGTATTGAATACCATGAATCTTGCACGAATTATTTATGAAATCAAAATTGTCACCTGGAACCAGGCAATGATTATGGATTTCACAAAGTGTTCAGCTTTCAAAAGCGACAATTTAAAGTTTCAATAAACAAACTGCATATATGTATGTATGCATAGTCACGAAGAAAAAAAATTGTAGTGTATATAGATTTATAGGAAGAATCTTTGAAACCTTCCGTTTTTTGAAAATCGTTCCTTTCCGTTTTCTATTTTTCCTTTTTTTCAAATTTCTAGGTCACAGGGGAAAAACATTAAAGAAAAGAACAAACTGGATATTTTTTAACTGCTGGTATTCTTTTGTTTTATTGATTATTTATTTTTCCAAAATTCTAAGTCATGGGGCTCAACCACACCTAACGTTTAAAAATAATTCAAAAGAGCTGATTTTACAATAGCATTTTCATCTTGCAATCTTCCAGGAAGCATTATCAGATGTTGAGGTTTTAGAGCAGAAATGTTTCTTGTATGGATATAAGCCTCAGGTCAGATGTTATGGTTACATATAACAGAAATAATGGAAAATTGTCCTCCGTTACAATCAAGGTAAAGCTACTAGAAACCAGAGATATGATGCATATCACTTAGAATTAGGAACCTTAATCATTGCAATGTCTAGGAAAAGTATCAAGATTGTATTCCTATAGTTGAAAGTTATGATGCTAGTGAATGACACGGCAAGTACATAGGTTAACTCATTGGAAGCCTCTCCTACTGCCATATAAGTGTGGATCCTCATACTTGAATCCATTAGAGAGAATAGAGTCTTTCTGGACAGTCACATTAATAATAAATATGCAGAAGCAAATTCCAGACACATAAGAACCCTTGTAATAATATATAGCATGTATCAGCAAATATTATCCCATCCACCAGATAATAATGCCATCAAACCTTTGTTTCCATTTGCCTCTCGCTCCTTCAAGCATTCAGTTCATTGTAAGCACCATCAAACTATCTTAAGAACCTAGACTTCTCAATTGTTCCTACAAGCATTCAAAATTTTGAAAGCACAATTAAGCTATCTACTAAGCTAGATCAGGAGTATCATAAACTGCAACTAATTCACTCCTAGTCTTGAAATTGTTCATCAATATACACCTGGAAACCTTCAGCTGGTTTACATACATTCTCATTTTCAGAAACACAACACTCTGTAGATGCCTTCTCTTGCAAGACTACAGAGCTTTCATTAGTCAATATTGGGCCACATGCAATTTCCTTAGATAGGCAGAATTTTTTGGTATGGTTATTTGTAAACTCACAATGTACATCTCCATCTATAAATATCTGAAAACCTTTATCCGGTGGAATGGCAGAATCATGATCCAAATTATTGGGTACATGTTGTTGCTGCTTCAAACTGTGTTTTTCAATATCTTCATTCACTGATATTGAAGAGCTTTTAACTGATTGAGTACTTTTTTCAGGTTTCAGAGCACAACTTTTTGTATTGTGAAAATCCAATGGCTGCCCAAACATATTATTGATCTCAGCCATGGCTTCCTTTGTGTTAATAGTAGGATCAACCAGACCATGATGACATGCATCTTCTACTTCAGTACCAACAATAGCAGAATCTACAAATTTCCTTATGATCATTGTGTCTTCACTGCTAAAATTAGGAGGCAAACTAACTTTAGGAGAGACCTGCATGTCTTGAAATACTTCAACTGGTACATAGGGTCTCTTATCTTTGAATATGTTGCACTCTTTGGATGTCTTATTTTCCAAGCTCTCATCAGATAATATCTGCAAACCTTGGAAAGGTGTAAGATTCACAGATGAAGACAACTTTCTTGGAAGTTCTTTTAAGGAATCATTCATAAGATTCTCATCAATAAAAACCTCAAAATCTTTGGAAGGTGAAATACAAGAATCTTGTTCTTCCAAATTTTCATCAGCAAATATCTGAAAGGTTTCAGTAGGTTGCTTAACAATTTCCACTCTTGGTGGTCGAGTTCTTTCTTTTAATTTGTCAAATTCCAGTGGTTTCCAAAACATATTGTTTATTTCTTCCATTGCTTCCTTTGTATTAATGGTAGGATCAACGAGACCATGATGACAAGCAACCTCCAATTCTTTACTACCACCATCTATAGCACAATCTACAAATTTGCGTATCGCAATTGTATCTTCACCAGAAAACTGGGACTGCATGCTCACTTCTTCAGCATTTCCCAACTGTCCATAACTTTTCTTCCTCTCGACATGGCTCCTATTTTTGTCCCATTTTACTTCTGTGGTCAGTCTATCATGGAAAATTTCTGCTGCAGTGGAAAGTTCCCCATTTTCACCTGTATTCCTCTGCATGAATATTACATTTTGGTTCTCGTTAACACTATTATCAGCCAATATTTGCAAGCCGTTGACAGGTGCAAAGTTCTTACATGAATTAGTTATACTCTGAACTTCTTTCGAGGAACTGTGCATGAGATCTTCATCTACAAATACCTGCAAGTCTTTTGAAAATTGAGAAATAGAAATATGTCCCACAGATGTATCAGGCAAAAGACATTGCTCTGTTGAACCTGACTCTTTCAAATCTTCATCAACCAATACCTGGAAGTTTTCGACAGGTTTATTTGTTTTCCTTCTCCATAGTTGATTTCCTATTATTGATCTTCCAAAATTCAGTGGTTTCCCAAACATATCATTTATGTCTGCCATAGCTTCTTTTGTATTAATGGTAGGTTCTACCAAACCATGATGATAAGCATCCTCCACTTTTTCGGCATAACAAACAGCAGAATCCACAAATTTGCGGACAGTGATTGTGTCTTCACTACAGGATGTAGATGGAAAACTAGAAGCACTATGATCACCTTCATCTAATTGCCTCTGATTTTTTATCCCCGCTGCAGTTCTGCATTCTTTGTTCAACTCCCTGTCCCCAATGGAACTTTCTTGGAAAACTTCAACTGGTATGACAGTAGAGTTGTTGCCTTTTGATCTATTATCCTCTATAGGTTTTTGTTGCTGGTTTCCTTCAAGACACTTGTCACTCAATTTTTTGACGCCTTTGGCAGGTACAGAATCCCCTGACTTGTTATCAGCTGGAACAGAAGAATTATTTTCCTTAAATTCACATGAAATATTGGGTTGCTGCATCAAAGCTTGGCCTTCTAAATTTTCATAAGGCAATATCTGACTGATTTCAACAGATGGCATGGTGCTGTTGGTTTTTTTGGATGGGACTTTTTTAGATAGTTTATCAATATGCTGTGGCTGGCATGCATCAATAAGGAAATTGTGGGATGCATTTTCTAATTCTTTGGTGCTGCCAAAACCAGCACAGTCTAGGCTTTCGCATATGTTGATTGTATCTTCACAGCAAGAATAAGAAACCGGAGTAGCTCTAGAATCAACCAGTGTCTCTAACTTCCGTATGTTGTTTACTACCTCTGAGGTTACTTTTTCTTTGTTTGGTTCTCCATCTTCCAAAGGTGGTAAATTTGTGCTGTGAAGTAAACTTCCAGGTTTTGTGAAAACTTCATCACAAATTTGAGCATGATCAGTGGATTTGTTGGAAGATACTACAATAGATCTGTGTTCTGATGTTCCTGGACTCCATGAACTTGAATATTCCACCCTGATCTCATTTTTGCACTTGGTACTTAATTCTGGGTGGCTAGCAGATTCTGCTATTGAATTCCAAGTTGGACTGCTCTTCTCCACATTATTGCAGATTTCCGAAAGATGATTCAAAGATGAATTAGCTTCAAATTCATATTCACCTTTTGGATAAACCTCCATCTCATTGCCAACTTCTGTCCAAGCACGAATGCTCATAAATGTTTTGCATAACAAAGATTAATAAGCATAATTAGATATACATGAATCAAAGCTTTACTACTTGAACTGTTGCTTTAAAAATTATGAGGAAAAGTGAAGGAAACCAACCTTTAATGCTCACGTCTGCATTGACTACAAAGTGTGTATGCTCAGAATGAATGTTTTCAGAACGCAGTTCTGCCCTTGCTTGCAGAGACTATAGAAAGGTCAATCAAAACAGTGATGCCTGAAAAATGAAAGGCAGAAAACCCAAAAAACGGGTCCAATATTACAAAGAAGGTGAAAATTAAGGTCCAACAATAATCTTACTTTCAGTTTTCTTCTATTGCGAGAAGCCATACGTTCGAGAAAGGCACCATAAGATTTATGTAAATTCTCAGTAGGATTTGCAAACCTGTACATTCCATATTAAATCAGAAGAACTTCAACAGATATATTGAAACAAGAAATTATAAGAATGAACTTTAGTTCTCAATGAAGCACAAGTTCTATGTTATAGCCCAACATACAACATCCTTATCTGTGTTGTCTTTTATACTGTAATACACCGATTTTGATAGATTATGCGTGATAATAATGTGTATGTTTAATGATGACTTGCCTAGAGACCTGGACATACATTGTTCAGATTTGAAGCATAACATTATAAACAGATTATTCACCAGGCAGGTAGCCATTCCTGCAGTGTATTTTGGTTTTGTACACAGGTACATTACAACTATAATATTAACACCACTAAAAGGTGCAAGCAAATGTAAAAGGAGGCTATGAGTCCATGAGAATGGAAGAAAGGCGGCTTGTGAAATACAATATTTTATTGCTGCCTTAGGATTGTTAATTTTTAGGGCTAGATTGTTCTCTGCTGTAGATAATTGCATTTTCAAACTTCTTCAACATTTCCATATAGCATTCACCCCATAACATCAAATCATCATTAGCAATTATGTAGAGAGAACAATAACATCAACAATGCAGCAGAACAGTAACGAACAACAGAAGAAAAGCATACACAATTGAGACACCAGGATTTAGGTCAAAGACCAAGGAAAAAACCCACAAGGGGGAAAGCCCAACCAAATTCTTCTTCTATTAGATATTCATCAAATGTTCAGCTGAGATACAAAGTACAAAAATCATGAGATATCAGTCTTTCAACATCAAACATATTGGTCCTACTAGGGCAATCCAGCAGCAAGCATATCACACTGTCAATATACATCCCCCCGTCATAGAGCACTGCATACTTCATTGTAGATGTCATAGAGACTCTGCCATCATTGTCATATAGTCGTCATAGAGATGAGCAATACGTCACTATCATATAATCATCATCAGTGTCATGTCAAGATCATTGTCACTGTCATTCATCAAAGTCACTGTCATGCAACAAGGTCACTGCCATAGTCAAGGATTCTGTCTCCAAAGTTACAGTCATCAAGACTGAAGGTTACTCTGCCATAGAATATTAACACACCCCTACTGTCATAAGTATCACCTGCCAGCATATACATCTGCCATAGGTCACTGTCTCTGTGTCATATAGGTTACTATCTTACATCAAGATCACACCATAGCATTAACCATACAACATTGATAAAGGAATAATATCATAATCATAGTCATTCAGCACTGTTAATATATCAGTATTACAATAAGTACCAGAACATTGCGAGCATCAACGATAAAGATACAAGCCACTGAAATAGTGAGCTAGAGATAGATATGCAAACCAGATGTCTGCCATATGAGTCACACAATGTGTCATGCCATATGATGTGTGCCATAACAAATACGAGCCACAGCGAGTCTTAGATAATATAGATCTGAACCACTACTGCGAGTGCTAGCCATAGGTGTGACCAACAGTTATATGAATGCATGCCACAGCAATGTAATGTCAGTTGAATGTGATACTATGATGTGATGTCAATGCCAATGTGATGCAATGTCAATGTATTGCCACTGTCATGTGATGTCAATGTAATGCCACTGTGATGATGTCAACCCTCAGAGCAATGCCATTGGTTAATATGATGCCACAGCCACAGAGCGATGCCACAGTTTAATATGATGCCATGGCCACAGAGTGATGCCCCTGTTTAATACAATGCCACTACCACAGAGCGATGCTATTGTTTAATATGATGCCACAGCCTCTGTGACAATGTCAAGCCTTAGAGCGATGCCACTGCAAATCAAAGCCACAACACAAAAAATGATGCTACCGAGCTCAAGCCATAAAACAAAATCCATGTCACTGTGTAGCGATGGCACTGAAGTGATGCCAAATATGTTGCCATAGAAGTTAGGCCAAATACGATGCCACAGTAGTAATGTCAAATACTATGCCGCAGAGGTTATGGTGTGTGTCATAGAGATTAGATAGGAGTCACAATAAAAATCGAGCCACAGATAGTTGAGCGAGCCTCCATAAAGAATGTGAAACACAACAGAGAATGCGAATCATGTGGTGAACTGAATTTCTTGTTTTGGAGAGAAGTATTGATCTCTTTTTATAGCCTTCCTCAAGAATGAATGGGTGCCAATAGAAGTCAAGCCGACTTTAGATATTTGGAGGTAAAACACTTTACATTCAAATTTGCTTATTTTAATATTTAAATATATTTCCATATGCGTTTATGATTACTTGCCCAAGTGCCAATTTTATCAACAACAATAATTCTTTGTCATTTTCCTTTTTGGGGCAAGATGGCCTTCTTTTGGGGTAGGAGGAATGAAGCGAACAAAGTTCCTTCTACAGATTAAATACTCCAGAAAACTTGGAATATAAAGATATCCATGAGAATACAAATATTATATTAAAAGTGTGAATAAGAATGATTTTACAATGAGAATGAGAGGCTTGCTTATATACCAAGCAAGTGTCTCTTCATAGAGAGTCATGTCTCATTTAGACATGACTCTTCAACCTAATTACTAATTAACTAATCATTATTTATGATTATTACCATTTACATTATTTTACATTATTTCCTATATATTTATTCATAGCATTGCCTTCCTCCTCAAAAGGCTTTGTCCTCAAAGCTTACTGATAAAAGGCTTGATATCCTTTTTTCTATTTTGGATGTCTTCTTGTCTCAGAATTGTCATCTTCGTCGAAGCAAGACAATATGATCCTCTAAGTGACAAACAAAATTGTCGCATTGAGAAGGGATCATACAATCCTAGATTAATGTTCTGTGTAGTATTCTGAGCACTGGAATTTTGTAACGACTTGTCATCATAGGATTGGATTGAGGTTACATCACTATTCTTTGGAACATCAGTTTGTTGTTTCTATTCTGAATGGTCCCGCTACGCAGCATAGTTGAGTTGTCTACTTTCATGATTCAGATGCCAATAGGGAACTTTTTTTGTTTGACTTTCCCTTATTAGGGGTGAGGAAATTTTTTGATTTTCTACTTCTGAGGACGTTGTTGAGTTGGTTACAAAACCTTCACTTGGGATGTTTATCATCTGAACTACAACAACAGTGTGTCTTTTCTTCAACTGACTTGTCTTCTTCTTGAGTTGTCATATTCACTGGATCGGTATCTGTTGTTTTTTCGTCAACTTGAATTCCTACATTTGATGCTTCCTTCTCGATGAGTTGTTGTAGTTTGTTTCCTAATGACTTCTTATCCTTCTTAAGTTTCTTAATTTGTGTCAGTGATTTTTCACTATGGTTTTTATGTTGATTTGGGGTAGCATTGGATGTGCTTTGGCCATAAAAATTGGTGGAGAGGCTAAAGCACATGAGATCTCCAAGACCCATAAATGGTTTGGGCAAATTCTAACTAGTTTGGGAGATATTAAAATAATTAATATTTTTAATGGAGTTCCTAAGTCTAAACTTAGGAATAATAAAATATTAATTGGTATTAATATAAAACTGGGTTAAAAGGATCTAAAAGTCATGGATCAAGCCAAATCTAATCTTAGCCATTGATTAGAGATTTAATCTCGACCGTTGACGGACCAACGAGAAAAGTATAAGAGGAGGCTTGAGGGTCAGTTGGAGAACACACCAAAAGAGATCAATAATTCGATTTTCTAGGGCAGGGTTTGCTAAAGAAATTGAGTGAGTGATCTGAGTTGCCACTGAGGGGCAGTGATTACATAGCAGAGAGGCAAAGTTAGTACCATGAGGATCAGTGCAGAGCCGAGAGAAGTTGAACCAAAGCCAACTAAAGGCCACATAGAGGCAGCCAGGAGTTGCACAGAGCCAGAGAGGCCAGTGTGTGAGACGCAGAGGGTTTAGGGGCTGACGCAGAGACTCCAGAAGCTGACGCAGAGGCCAGAGAGGTTGACGCAGGGCCTAGAGGCAATGTTGGTGGATTTCGTGGGACAAACTGGGAACTAGAGAGCCGAATAGGATGACGCGGTCCCTATCAGAGTGACGCAGAGCAGTAGAAGTTGCCTTGTTGTTGTGGGATCGTTCATCCGGTGCCAGAATATTTGTATCTGACTAAGAGGTACTACTGCAAAAAGCATTCTCTGTTGGGTGAGCCATTTCTGGCACCCAAGTTGTATTCTGAAACTGCATAATAATAAAATCCTCTAAATAGCTGCACCAGTTTCCACATTGGGTTTTTCTAGGGACATTAGTCCAAAAACAACAGTGTCACTTGTGTGCTTGTTTACTTTCAATTAATGATCTGTATGTGTTGATAATGTACTTGTATTTATTTTCAGTATTTACATGGTAAATAACTTGTTAAGTAATTGAACAAGTAGGAAGAGAAAAATCAGATAGTATAGGAAGAATTTCTAACAAGTTAAACTTTGAAATTCCAACATGGTATCAGAGGAAGGTTGCAAATCACGGGTTAACTGAAGGCATCAGCCAAGCAGAGAAGTAGTAGCAGAAACAGCTATCCCGAGTGACAAAAGTTGTTCCTAGCAGAAAGCAACAAGGAAGGGGTGACGCAGAGGGCCTGTGTCATCAGTTCAAGCTAGGAGGAGGATCAGCGCAGAGGCAGAGAGGAGCAAACCCGACCTACGAAATCCCCAATCATCTTTCTCAGTAAGGAAGGATCGACTCTGTGACCAAGAGGTGCAGATTTTGCTGGTGCTGGGATTGCGCAGAGCCTAGAGGCTCAGTCCTTCAAGTTGTTGGGGTATTGGAGGTTGTAGATAATTTGTGGAGCGAAGCTTGTGGGGTACTGTGGTCATAACAGTACCTAACAGGGCAAGAACAAGGAGGAGGGATTTCCAGAAAGGAAATCGAGACTCAGAGGGAGTCGAACCGAGGACTTCCAAGAGGGAAGTCAAGAGACTCAGCGGAGTCGGAAGAAGAGCAGCATAATGGTCATGAATGGACTGAGAGATCAAGATAGGTTGGAGGGAGCCTCCAACTTTGTGGTCTGGAAGGCCAAGATCTTGTCCATTCGAGACAGATATCGCATCAAGGACTTCGCCTTGAAAACAATAGCAATCCCAGTTGACCTAGCTGAAAATGAGAAGTACGAGGAGGCAATGGTCAGGGCGAAGTGCATCATTCTTGATGGGGTCAAGGATCATGTAGTGCCCGCATATTGTCGAGAAGGACACGGAAAATGAGGTGTGGGATGCCCTGAAGAAATTGTACCAGCATACTTTCGTGGGATGATATTGAGCTGTAGTCTGATGGACTACAAGCGATGAGGGGCAGGATCATTGAGGTACCTAGCCTCTTGGATTATACCTTGCTACGGGAGCCCCGAAGAGAAGTAGCAGGACTGGCAAATGTCGGTAGAGACGGATGTGGATGATGCGACAAAGAGTGCTACAGTGCAGGAGTCCCAGGACAGTGCAGAGGCTAGCAAGATGCAACAGTGCGAGAAGCACGAGAGTATTGCACCAGTGCAGGATGGCACAGAAAGGTGTGCAATGGTGCGAGATGCATGAAGTTGTTACAGCAGCGTAGAGGTCGGTAGAGGGAGCTCTTGCTAGCGGCAGAGGGAGCTTCAGCATCGAGAGAGTCTGTAGCCTGACAGGGATGTCAGAGTTGGGTGGATCAATTACTTCCTTCTCAGTAACTGGGCTGCAGTGCATCAGTTAGCAGTGGCAGTGCTATGGGCAACACAATACAGCGTGAGGAGAAGGGGATGCACTGTTGATGCAACAGTGGCAATGGCAGGGCCATGGGCAGTAGCATAGACGCAAAGGGAGCTGTCGTACGGATGCAGCACTGGTAGTGGCAGGGTCATGGGCAGTAGTACATGATGCAGCAATGCAGAGGATGTTGGGCGGGGAGGCTTAGCATCAGCATAAGGACCGATGCTGGATGATCAAGGTGATACTCAGTGAGGAGTATTAATAGAGCACAGTCCCCGCTAAGAGGGAGTGTTGATCTGGGGTAGCATCGGATGTGCTCTAGCCATGAAAATTGGTGGAGAGGCTAAAGCACATGAAATCTCCAAGACTCAGAAATGGTTTGGGCAGATTCTAACTGGTTTGGGAGATATTAAAATAATTAATATTTTTAATGGAGTTCCTAAGTCTAAACTTAGGAAAAATAAAATATTAATGGGTATTAAAATAAAACTAGGTTAGAAGGGTCCAAAAGTCATGGATCAAGCCAAACCTAATCTTAGCCATTGATTAGAGATTTAATCTCGGTCGTTGATGGACCAACGAGAAAAGTATAAGAGGAGGCTTGAGGGTCAATTGGAGAACAGATCAAGAGAGATCAAGAATTCGATTTTCTGGAGCAGGGTTTGCTGAAGAAATCGAGTGAGGGATTTGAGTTGCAACTGAGGGACAGTAAATACATAGCAAAGAGGCAGAGTTGGTACCAGGAGGATCAGCGCAGAGCCGAGAGAGGTTGATGCAGAGCCAGTTAGAGGCCACGCAAAGGCAGCCAGGAGCTGCACAGAGCCAAAGAGGCCAGCGTGTGAGACGCAGAGGGTCTACGGGCTGACGCAGAGGCTCTAGAAGCTAACGCAGAGGCCAGAGAGGCTGACACAGGGCCTAGAGGCAGCGCTAGAGGATTTCGTGGGACAAACTGGGAGATGGAGAGCAGGATAAGGTGATGCAGAGCAACAGAAGCTGCATTGTTGTTGTGGGATCGTTCATCCTGTGATTTAGTCAGAATATCTGTCTCCGACTAAGAGGTACTACTACCGAGGGCATTCTCTGTTGGGTGAGCCATTTCTGGCACCCAGGTTGTATTTTGAAACTGCATAATAATAAAACCCTCTAAATAGCTGCACCGGTTTTCCCGCATTGGGTTTTTCGGGGGACATTAGTCCAAACACAACAGTGTCACTTGTGTGCTTGTTTATTTTCAATTGATGATCTGTATGTGTTGAAACCGTACTTGTATTTATTTTCAGTATTTACATGGTAAATAACTTGTGAAGTAATTGAACAAGTAAGAAGAAATAAATCAGATAGTATAGGAAGAATTTCTAACGGGTTAAACTTAGAAATTCCAATATTCTAAGCCGAGAAACTTCTTCATTTTTGTCCGCAGTAATCTTGTCAACTTCTCCTTGCATATTTTGTAGAACATTTTACCTTCTTGAAAAATTAATTTTGAAATATCTTGTATGTCATCTGGCGTTACTGAAGTTGGCTTCAATGTAACATCTTGAAATGTTATTTTTTTCTTTTTGTATGAAAACATCAAAAACTTCATTTTCATATTCAGGATGAAGGAACCTAGGGTTTCCATCCATGGGGATCCCAAAATAATGTCACTTGGGTCAGTCAATAGGGATTGAACCGAGAATTGCGATATACATGTATAATCGCCAATGTTTAACTGTAAATCAATTATTTCGTATTGCTTTTTTTAAACAGACTAATTTTTCGATTATATTTGACTCTGGAACTACTAATTGGTTTGTGATTTTAGGCGTTCTATAATATTTATCTTCGACGGGAGAGATAGCAATAGTGACATATTTCTTGCGATAGTTCCTTTAATTTTAAATAGTATTTTAGCATAACCAATTGAGGTTCCTAAAAATCTTCCTCCCTTCAATTTTGTCTTGGATGCCATTTTTTTTTCTAAATTAAATAATAATAATATATATAAAAATTAAATAATAATTAAATTAACTTAATTATATTATAAGTTCTTACTTATGTGCTTATAATGTAACTTAGCTAATAAGTTATTATTATGAACTGCGTTGATTTCTCAAGGAACTCAAGGGACACGACGTTTGACTCGCAGCAAATGATTGTAGTCGATAGTGGATAGGATGGCAGCATGGACAAGGGGTAGACTGCAAACAACGCGAACGTGGCAGCGTGGATGGGTGTTGCAGTCAAACACGAAGGTGGCAACATGGACGGGGGACTGCGGATAAGGCAAGACGTGGGGAGCACGACAGAGTTGGGAACTGCAGTGTGAAGGGAGTCTCGACAGCTGTTAGATGGCGGAACAATGACGCCGGGGCAGCGTGGATCAATGTTGCGGGGAACAAAAACAGTGACGCAAGGACAACAGCAGAATGGCAGTGCGGGTGTCAGCGGAATGGCGGAGGGTGTGGACGTGAAGGGTGGCTGGGAATGGTTGTGATAGGAGGAAGGGCTAGTGGAGGCGGAACAACGATGTGAGGCGGAAAAACAGTGTGACGGTGTTCAACTAAAATTGAGTGAGGTGAAGGGGAGCAAGTGATCGGCTGTTCAACAGCAATGGGCGACAAGTACAAACTGAGAATAGCGGTGAACGTTATCAATAAGAGTCGTTCGACCTACTGGAGGGATGCGGCGGTTAGCGGTCGACGACTCGTTGCTCTGATATTTGGTCAGCTGACTTTTATATATTTTGGTCAGTGTGAAGGAAGCACAACAGATAGGGTAAAGGCCTGCGGCACACAATCAGCAACGGGTTTGCAATTCTGGAAGACGGTTGCAAGGTCTACCCATGCGGCGATTTCTGTATTGAATGGTCCAATGAAGAGTGGCGTCTTATGTCAAATGCTTTTTATTTAATGTCATTTACTCTTTCCTTTTTTTTAAATGTCTTTTACTATTTTTTTCCCTTTCTAATATATAGGCTTTCTTCTTCTTCTTTTTTGAATTTTTTTTCTCTAATATTTTTTTTAATGTATTTATTGATTTTTTTTTAATGAATGGCGAAACTAGGGAATTCGGTAGAATGGAGAAACTCTAGAAGCTTTATAGCGAAACGCTTTGACTACAACAATGTTGACGAATCTTTGATGGTCAAAGACCTAGATCAAAGAACGAACTCTGTGCAGCGGTTAAGTAGCCTAGAGGACTGAACTGCTCTGATACCAAATGAAGCGAACAAAGTTCCTTCTACAAATTAATTACTCTAGAAGACTTGGAATATAAAGATATCCATGAAGATACAAATATTATATTAAATGTGTGAATAAGAATGATTTTACAATGAGAATGAGAGGCTTGCTTATATACTGTAACGACCTATCTATAATATAGAGAACACAAGAATATTAGCATGCATATGATAGCTACATATGCATGTATCGCATGCACCGCACTAGTATTTATATACTAAATTAACTATAAGTATTAAATATCATGACACTCCTTCAAATAGAAGTTATATTCACCCATCAACACCCATATTGCTTAATGCATCATGATTAATGGGCAAATACCAATGATATAAATTTAAAATGTATAACGTAAAAATAATTATAAAGAGATAGATGTTAAAAATTAAGCTAATCTTAAAAGATGGTTTATAATTATATATCTTAGAATATTAATAAATTAATAAAATGAAAGAAAAAAAAAAAAAAAAAATTTAAGATAAGGTACCTAGCATGAACCTAGGACCTTTGTATTAAAAACAAACAAAAAAAGAATATTAAACCAAAACTCATAATACATATCAATATACCTTTAAAAAGAAATACATATCACGTGACATGGGAAGGGTGTCACCATAAGGAGAAGTGGTGGGTCGCTAGTGGAGGGGGCGGCCACCGCCAAGAAACAGCATATAGGGGGCAAGGAACAGTTTTGGAGGGGCATTGGGAGCAGAAGGAAGAACCAAGGGAAGAGACATATTGAAGAGAGGCGAAATTTATAAACCTAAGTTACCAACAAAAGGAAAGCCTTGTTGTTCTGAGGTTTCTAGGCACAGGGGAACAGTCTGCTTCAATTGAGAAGCTTACTGGACTGAGTATCGAGGTTATGCTCAGTTTGGCTGGGTAATTTCGGTCTTTTGGTAATAGAAGCGGGAACAGCTTGAGGCATCATAAACCGCAGGAATACAGGTAGGTACTCCATACCAAACTGAATAATTTAGTTATATGAATGTTGGTTAAGTCATTTAAGCTGCAAGCAGATTTGAAGAAAACACATATTATGTTTTAGAGCTTTACAATTCTGGTTAAATGACTCAGAGCCTTACATTTGATATCAGAGCAAGGTTCAAAGTCTCGGATCTATTAAGTCTGTTAAAGATATGGGTGCCTAATTTAAAAATCTCTAAAAACAAAGAATAAAGAGCCAAAAGTCTGTGGCAATATATTAAGGAAAATCAGAGTTTACTCGAAAAATATACAGTCCTTAAAATGAACTCTGTCTAAAAGAAGAGTGCATTATTAATCAAGTTAGCTGAAAATTTGAATAACTAATTCATTGACGGCCTTCCCTCATCAGTGAGCTAATTCAAATCCTTGTCCAATGATTCAAAACCATCGGCAGCAACTTCTGAGCATAGGTGTGTTGTCGCACAGGTTGTCACGACAACGCTCAGACCGAGGGCTGTCACCCTAATCCCCGATCTCTCCGTTTAAGCCTATCTCCCGCGGCTAAAGGGGGTAGACCCTATGGGACAATGGATGACCAACTATGGACCAATTGGGTTGGGAGACACGAGGGAAAACAAGCACTTAATTGATTTTATTAAGTTAATAGACCAGCGCCTTATGGAGTTAATGACTGAATGATTATTTATCAAATGCTTGCAGAAATATGAACTCATTAACAATCATTTACCATCAAATAACTCAAACAAAGATTAACTTTTACCAAATGCGAGATAATCGATAAATGCTCAATGGCTTAACGATATTCCAGCAATTAAAAAACGAAAGATTAAATGCTTTATATAACCACGTAATTTTAAATGCTAGCCAGTTATTACTTTCATGTAGCTAATCTTCAAATGAACAATTAAGCATGTTTAACCACATTAAAAAATGATAATATTAATCCCACATCAAAATTTTAGCCTCAGCAGAAAAGATATATCGCAGACATGACAAATCCTTGAGCCAAGACTAAATCTGGCAAAATATTTCCAAAATATTTTTATATTTTTAAATAAAACAAGACTAAGCTAACTAAAGTCTAAATAAATGAAACTTTAAATCTAAATAAAATTCTAAACTATATATAACAAAATAGAAGGTCTAATGGTTATTTTTTATGTTTTTTTTAGATATATATATATATATTTTAAATCAAAAAACCAAAAAAGAAAATCTACAATCTAAATCAAACTAAAATCTAATCTAAATTAAAAGAAAAGTTTTTACGGTCTTTTTTTTTTAATTTAAAATTCTAAATTTGAAATCAGAACAGAATAAAACTAAAGTCGAAATAAAATCTAATTCTAAACTAAAACTAAGATTAATACAATCAAAATTTAAATAATATAAAATCGGACCTATACGGAATAACTAACACATAAAAAAAAGTCTAAACTCACAACCTAACAGCTAATGAAAATCGATCGAATTTAAAATCTTAAACCTAAAAATTTAATTCTGAAAACTAAACTACACCAAAAAAAACAAAAATTGCGTTAACCCACCATAAAATCCAACTGCATCATGTAGAAAATCGAACGTTTTGGTTTATCATGTCCAGGTCGAATGGCATGAGGAGCTGCGGCTGAGGGTGAAAACTGGACGAGGCAGCGTGAGAGGATATCGATGGAGAAGATGCATGGAAGAGTAAGAAAATACGCAGGTGGTATTGCTTGCAGGTAAACGGAAATAGGAGAGCAATGATGGAAGTGTTGGGCAGCACGTTGAAAATGCGTGGATCAAGAAAACGCAGCACAAAGAGAGAGTGCTACAGGGCAGCATGAATGGTAGCAGCAGTTTTGCGTGGAATGGAGACGCAGGTTGAAGAAGGGCTTCGAAAGAAGGCTGCTGCGTGGAGGAAGAATGAGCTATTAGCAAAGGATTAACGCTTTGACAGTAGCGAGATGGGTATGGCGATGATGAGGCTGCGTGAGAGGCAGGGTTTCGACGGGCAAAGAGAAGGAGGGCGCAGAATGAGGAAGTAATTATGCTGCGGAGGGATGGAATGGCCAACAAAGGGGATGCAAACCTTGCAGTTTAACCACGATGCTCACGTGTGCAATGAACTGAGGGAGCTCGTATGGCAGCAGCGTGAAGGGACCGCAGGAGAGAGCAGGTAAACGTTGGAAGAAGTGGATGGCAGTGGAGATATACAAAACAGAACGCAGATTTGGAGCAGCTGATGAGGGTTGCGTGGTTATGAACACAGTTTGCCCAAAAAAATTTCAAAATGCTCCTGTAATACAATAAATCCCTGAGCAACAGCAGGTAGCTAATCAAACCCTCCAAATTTTTCAGAGAACCCCGCAAGATTTTTAAAATCTGTACCTGCAACCTGTAATGAAAAGAAAACAAACACCCATAGAATATATATGCAAGGAATAAGACTAAAACCCTACAAACCAGCTACAATATTTATAGTTTTATAACTCTACAACAACCAGATTTGTCAGTAATCCTCAATAATATTTAATTTCAAATTACTATGAGATACTTCAGAAATCTCTCATGCAATTCAAAAAAATAAACTTAAATGACAGACCCAGAATCGAAACTGGTTGGGCTCTACAAGAGAATACTTTTCGGGAGTTGGTTGGTTCAGCCTAGAACTTCCCCAAATGCCCGTTAATTTTCTCAATCTAGATTTCCTGCACAGCTCACTTCAGCTATCAATAAAGAGGGAAAAAAGCAGTACTAAATTCCAAATCCAATGGAGATACCTGCCATTACTTTCAGAAATTCTATTACCATTAAAACCCTAGTGAGTGAACAAGATACCTGTGTTCAACATCACTCTTCACCAAGCTATTACTAATGGCTGAAAATAAAATTATGCAGAAAATAAAACAACTTACAGCACTTTAGGAGAGTAACACCAACAAGATAACCCCAAAGTCTTTCTTTATTGCACCAGAAAAAGTTTACAAGAGAGCTTTCTTCAGCACAAGACTCACAGATCGAATGATCTCAAATGACCCCTAGCACCCTATTTAAAGAAAAAATTCCCAATGGCTAGTTTGAGTGATCCATGTCAAAATGATCTCGACCGTCGATGAGGATCAAGATATCTTTTAATCTCATCAGTCGAAATTTTAATAAATTAAAAATTTAAATTTTGCAATTGTTTTCTCAAAATTTCAACTTATTTTTATTTTTTTAATTTTTTTTTATTTTTATTTTTTAATTATTTTGTTAATTATTTTTTTTTTATTTTTTAAATTTTCATTCTTTAATTTTTTAATTTTTATTTTTTGGATCCTCGAACTTAGCCTTTGGAAAAATTACCTAGGACTTAGGACTTATGAGGGGACTAAAACATTTTCTAACCCTCAAGACACTTTACATCATGACTTTTACAATTTTACATCCGAAAGGGGAAAACCCATTTGACATAGACCCTCGTAGACCACCCAGTTCTGTGACCAAATATAATCTAGCAAATTAACGCACTAGGATTCCCCTAAGATTCTAATGACAAAATTCATTCCAGCTTTGGGGTTAGGCTGAAAGAAAACTCTACCGATCATGGAGCGGTGAGGCAAAAAACCTTCCGGAACATAGATTATCACTAGAAAATTAGGTCCACCTAGGCAATTTACATACAAAACTCATATCTGCTAAGATTATTTACAATTTATACATGCAGACTGGGTTTACAACATAACACGATCAGGTTGATGATGGAAGTCGAATGGCACGGACACATCGATCAAGCACTATCCCTTTTGCGAAAAAAAGGAGTGTATTTCTATGGGTAGTTGACACGTAGTGGTCAACATCTGACTCTACTTGGGGACACGTTGCTGCAATGTAGGAATGTGAGAATCCAAAATCTGCACCCATGCAACACACAACCAAGAACAAGTAGCATCCATCCAAAAATCATCATATAACATTTAAGCACATGAAAGATATAAGCTCTTCATTTATTAACAAGGAAAATAAATCTAATCCTAAAACAGAAATAAAATGCTGAAATGACAAGGAGTAGGGTTAGAAATACAATACAAAGGATGCCCCATGGCATTAGATATCATCTTTGAAGAACAGCTTGAGCATTTGGCCATTCGCAGGTAGATCAAGTGGTTCGTCAGCCAATCTGCTCAAGTGGAATGAGTTTGGTCCAGCTATATCTCGAATGATATACGGTCCCAGCCACAAACTATCGAACTTCTTATGTTTTCCTGGTTTTTCATTCTTGCAATCCCAAAGAAGTACCATATCTCCCACCTACAAAGATCTAGATTGAGAGAATTTATCAAAGCTTTTCTTAATGTTAGATTGATTTTTACATATAGCATCAAAAGCTATCCTACGAGCTTCATCTAACTCCACAATCTGACCTATTCTATTCTGAACAACATCTTTATTAGTAGAAAAATGTTGAAGGAACTGATAAGCTGGCAATTTCAGATGCACAGGTAAGGTTACATCCAAGCCATAAACTAATTCAAAGGGAGATTTACCAGTAGCTTTCTTCTTAGTGATCCTATCTG
Source organism: Pinus taeda (assembly GCA_000404065.3). NCBI lineage: Eukaryota > Viridiplantae > Streptophyta > Pinopsida > Pinales > Pinaceae > Pinus > Pinus taeda. Next base: position 28,311 of record APFE031405532.1, on the reverse strand, counting down.
CCCATAAAACATACTTGATTTTGCTATCCCATGATCTCTTATTATCTCGTATTATCTTCTTGATAATGGTTATGAGATTCTTGTTATTTGATTCAGCCAGACCATTACCCTGAGGATAGTAATTTGATGGATGAGATAAGATAATGCCATATTTGAAACAGAAAGATGAAGACTCTGAAGAACTAAAAGCCTTGGCATTATCAGTAGTGATCTTAGCAGGGACACCAAATCTAATAATTATATTATTTTCAATGAAATATATAATAACCTTTTCAGTGGCATTCTAACAGGAATGGCTTCAACCCATTTAGTGAAATAATCAGTAGCAGTCAAAATCCATGAGTAGCCATTGCTAGAATTTTCATGGAACTTTACGATGAAGTCCAAACCCCAATGCTGAAAAGGTGCCTCTACAATGACAAGTTGCAGGGGCAGGGCAGCAAGCTTCTATTTCCTAGTGAACAGTTGACAAGCTTGATAAGTCCTAACAAACTTATGCACATTAGAAAAAATTGAAGGCCAATAATAACCAGCTCTCAGAATTTTGTGGGCGGTAGTTCTAGCAGCGTAATGACCACCACCAAATCCTGAATGAAACTCAAAGATTAATTCCTTGGACTCAATTTCATCAACACACCTAAGTACTATGCCTTCAGGATTTCTCCATCCAAGGTCATCCTTCATAAGGCAATACTTAGTGGCTTTTAGTCTAAGAGCCCTTCTCTTATGCGCAACTAAATGGCTAGGACATGTAAGATTCATCAAGTAATAAACAATGTCCTTGTACCACTCATGTTCTCCTAATCTTTGCAACTCCGATGAAAATAAATCGCTAAGACCAAACAAACCAAGAGTCTTTTCGTTACTTTCAGTCAACATTTGAGCCAAACCTTGGCCTTTGACTAGCTTGGTGGCTCTGATCTCTAAATCATATTCTTGTATTTTAGTAACCCACCTAGCGCGAGTCCCTAAGCAATCGGTTTGAGTTAATATATCTTTAACAGCAGAATGTGGGATGAAAGCAATGATTTTAGAATAACCCACATAAGTTTTAAAGTGCTTAAGAGACTTGACCAGGGCATAAGCTTGATTTTCCATGGTATTGTACTTCAATTCGAAATTTTGAGGCACTCTACTCATGAAAGCAATAGGTTGTTCGTGACCATCTTTATTTTTTTGTAACAGGACACCAGCAATGGTATCTTCGGAAGCGAAAGAAAAAATCATGAAATCCTTGGAATAATCGGGACTAACTAAGATAGGAGCTCTTGCAATAGCGCATTTGATTTCTTGAAAAGCCTTTTTGTCGTCTTCTTGCCAAACAAATTTTGCATATTTCTTCAGAAGACTTTGAATAGGCTTAGCTATTTCTGCGTAATTTGGAATGAACCTTCTAAGAAAATTTGTCTTTCCAAGGAAAGACTGAAGGGATTTAAGATTATGAGGAAGAGGAATCTTTTGGATTGCTTCAATTCTTTTAGGATCAATCTTGATTCCATTCTTAGAAATGATATGGCCAAGTAATTTCCCTTCGATGACTCCAAAAACAGACTTAGTTGGATTCAAAAAAATCTCGTATTCTCTACATCTATCGAAAACCTGCCTAAGATGATTTATATCACTGATACCATCTTTAGAAAATACAGTAAGATCATCTTGGTAAATCTCAATAAATTTCTCAATCAACCCCTTGAAGGCATAATCCATAGCCCTTTGAAATGTAGCCCCAGCGTTGGTTAATCCAAACGGCATTCTAATGTATTCAAAAGTACCCCATGGTGTGGTGAATGTCGTTTTATGACGATCTTCCTTTTTAACCCATACCTGATTGTACCCAGAAAAACCATCTAGCAACGACATCATTCCAAAACCGGTTACTCTTTGCAACAAAGTCTCCATGTTTGGCAAAGGGTAATTATCTTTCTTGCATGCTAGATTAAGATTTCGAAAATCGACACAAAGCCTTATCGTACTGTTCTTCTTCCTAACAATCACCAGATTTGAACACCATGTCGAATGCCTTGTTTGAGCAATGATTCCAGCCGCAAGCATTTTCGCAAGCTCTTTCTGAACCAAAGGGGCTAACTTAGAATTAATCTGCCTAAGCTTCTGGCAAAAGAGTTTAGCATTTTCATCTTTTAAGGGGATAGTATGTTCCATGACATCTTCCCTATAGCCCTTTAATTCATCATAAGAAAAAGCTAAAACATCTTGATATTCGCGAAGTAAATTAATTAACTTTTTTCTTTCCTCCACACTAGTACCTTTACCAATTTTAACAATCTTCGAGTTCTCAAGAGTACCAATGTTTATCTCGAGATATTCGTCTGGGTCCATTTTATTTTCCTCTCTCAACTTCGTGGCATCGTGACGATCAAAGTGTTGCTCTAAGGCAACCACATTCCTAGGAGTAGGATTTATGATATGCTCAAGATTTAAAGATCCATCCTCCTTAGAATCTATCTGGAAATCTTCAAACTCATCCAGACTATTAAGAAAACGAATGACTTGTTTTTCATCATTAAAGACTTGCCAATGCTCTGAGTTATCTGGAACAGATGGTCTAAATATTACTTCCATTTTGATCTTATCCTTAACTAGCTCATCAAATAACTGGAAGGTAGTAGCAGCTACGGCAAGTTCATCTGCCAAACTATTTTGCTCTCTTGGGATAACTTCGAGGTCAAGGGCATCAAAGTGCTCCATAGTATCCCACACAGCATTTCGATAATTCTTTAATGTTTGATTTTTGCATGTGAATTTATTTTTAAGTTGCATGACATTTAATTAGAATCCCCCTTAATGCTAAGCAACTTAATTTTCAAAGACTTCGCCAATTCAAGACCCAACAATAAAGCCTCATATTCAACGACGTTGTTGGTTGCTTCAAATTCTAATTGATAAGCAAACTTGAAAATGTGATCAAGGGGAGATTTAAGCACTATTCCAGCACCTTTACCATGCCTAGACGATGCACCATCAAAGTACATGTACCAAACTCTATCATTGAGATCCTTAATCTTATCATCAGGAGGAATTATGAAATTAGACATGATAGCGTAATTCCCAATGTCAGATTGCTCTTTAATTATCTCGTTGTGAGGTCTCTTAGGATCTTCAACATGGAATTTTCTTTCGGGCTCTCTATTAAGTCTTACAAAACCATCACATCTAAGAGAAGGAATCATAGCATATGACCAATTCATTTGAATACTTCTTCCTAGATCAAAGGCCCACTTTCTGGATAAAAGCATAGCCCAGGCATCAGGCACATCAACAACAACTATATCCATAACAATCATGATGTCTGGGAAAAATGATAGATGAACTTGTAAATCTTTGATCAAACCATGCACTTCAATTTTCTTAGAATCCATGGCACATATGTTATAGTAGGGTCTAGAAACTCTTAAGTTAAGTTGTTCCATGACCGTCTTAGTCATGACACAAGCTGATGCACCAGAATCCAACATGCAATTATTCAATTTATATCCATTAACTAACAAGGTGATAAAGAAAAGCTGGTGATCTTTGTTATCCGCATCTAAGCTTTGCAAATATATGGGAGCATCGTGATAGTCAACTTCCCGAGTCTTCTGTTGAGAAGTATTTACTTGAGGACCTTGAATAGATTTTAGTAACTTATCTCTTTGGGAAGGGATGTTAGCAATCTCGGAGACGAGAACCTAGATTTTTGCATTGTTAAACCAATTTCCCAAATCGACATCTAATCCAGAGTTTAAACCAGGGTTAAAAGTTCGAGGGGGAATTTGATTCCCGCTCTGATCTTTATCCTTTCTCTGATAGGTCAAACCTTTATCTCTAGCAATTTCCATGATTTGCTCTGGAGAGGGTTTTTCACCATATAACCTAGCCAAAATGTCATCTTCATTTTCAAGGTTATTTATACTAAAAGCTGATGAAGGATTCATAACGTCATGACTATTCTCCTTGACCTCTATCCAATCATCCATAGATAAAGGAAACTTGCTACCTACTACATTTATTTGATCACCTGCCCAAACATTCCATTATCTAAAATTCTTCTAACGATGGGACAAGTGGCCTCTTCATGAAGAGCATCACAAACCCGACAGTAAGGAGGAGCATTATCAACCAAATTAGTAAATGGATTAGGAGGTCTCTGCTCACTAGATTGACCCTTCTTTTTCCAATTGTTATTTCTGTTATTATTATTTCGAGGTTGGAAATTTTGCATTTGTGCTCTTTCCATTTGGACCAACCTATTCTACAAAGTAGCTATCTCCTTATTATGATTAATTTCCATGCTTTCGATCTTTTGGAGCAATTTCTGAACAAGCTCGCTTTCAGGCTCTTGAACTGCTTTTCCTTTAGATTCTTTTAGTTTCGTAGCAGCCCTATCGAAACCTAGGATCTCAAACTTCCCAGATGTTGCCTTGTCCTTTTCAAGCTCTATAGCTAAGGCTTGGCAATCTCTATAATCATTAAGTCTAGCATGCCTTAATTCATAAGATGGAGTAGGATTAAAGGAATCAATGTAAAAATCTCGAAGAGATTTGTCAGTAGGTTTATAGTCTTGAGGTTATCTATCCCAAGTGATGGAAGATCATTGGGATACCCTGTAACGTTAGAAAAATCACAAGGGGCATATATATCCATGATATCGTGCCCAACTTGACTAGTAAAAAGCAAATGGATATTAGAGAGGGCTTCTTGTCCGAGGTTAACAAGAAGTGTACGAGAAGAGAGTTTGTGTAATCGTACCCTGAGAGCCCTTTCAAGATCAAGAACAAGATTGCACAAACTGCTTGGATGTCTTCTAATATACACTCTTGCAGATGATATATGAAGTGGAGTCACCACCCGGACAGGAAGTGAAACACGGAAAGGCTCAAAATGAAAGAGCTAAAGACAAAAGGAAAGAAATGAGATGAATGTCGAAGGGACCAAGGACAGAAAAAACTCTATCCCCGGCAACGGTGCCAAAAAATGTTGTCGCACAGATTGTCACGACAACGCTCAGACCGGCGGCTGTCACCCTGATCCCAGATCTCTTCGTTTAAGCCTGTCTCCCGCGGCTAAGGGGGGAGACCCTATGGGACAATGGATGACCAACTATGGACCAGTTGGGTTGGGAGACACGAGGGGAAACAAGCACTTAATTGATTTCATTAAATTAATAGACCAGTGCCTTATGGAGTTAATGAATAAATGTTTATTTATCAAATACTTGCAGAAATATGAACTCATTAACAATCATTTACCATCAAATAACTCAAACAAAGATAATCGATAAATGCTCAATGGCTTAACGATATTCCAGCAATTAAAATACGAAAGATTAAATGCTTTAAATAACCACGTAATTTTAAATGCTAGCCAGTTATTACTTTCATGTAGCTAATCTTCAAATGAACAATTAAACATGTTTAACCACATAAAAAAATGATAAATATTAATCTCACATCAAAATTTTAGCCTCAGCAGAAAAGATATATCACAAACATAACAAATCCTTGAGCCAACACTAAATCTGGCAAAATATTTTTATATTTTTAAATAAAACAAGACTAAGCTAACTAAAGTCTAAGTAAATGAAACTTTAAATCTAAATAAAATTCTAAACTATATATAACAAAATAGAAGGTCTAATGGTTATTTTTATATTGTTTTTTTGAGATTTTTATATCTATATTTTATATATTTTAAAGTCAAAAAACCGAAAAAAGAAAATCTACAATCTAAATCAAACTAAAATCTAATCTAAATTAAAAGAAAAGTTTTTACGGTCTTTTTTTTTTAATTTAAAATTCTAAATTTGAAATCAGAACAGAATAAAACTAAAGTCGAAATAAAATCTAATTCTAAACTAAAACTAAGATTAATACAATCAAAATCTAATTAAATATAAAATCGGACCTATACGGAATAACTAACACAACAAAAAAAAAGTCTAAATTGACCACTACGTGTCAACTGGGTGCAATATGGGTAGATGACAATCTTCCTTTTTGTCATCCCTATCCCGCTTGGTGTTCACAAGTTGAACAAAACTTATACTTTCTTGATTGTTCAATCCAAACGTGTAAGCATCACCTTCTTATACACATCGGAGGTAACTTATGGGAGCGAACTCCGTAGATACCATCAAGCTCATTAATATTTGTGGTTGCTACCATCAGCGCTGCTATATGATCTGGTAACTGCTCATCATGAAAAAAAAATCAAGATCACCTAATGTGAGAGATCCAAAATATTCTTCACACCAGTGCTCAACATATAAAACAGAAGTGAAATATGAAGCACATCGTATTGCAGTTTTGCCGCTAGAAGATAGTCAATCTGTTACCAGTAGACCTATGTAAATTTGCATTGAAAGTAATTTGTTGGCTGCTGTTTTGGCCACCACATTGGACATAATTAAATTTAGGAGAAATCCAATAGAAATCCCACTTTCCTGCTCACCAAGCTCCTTCATACTGCAATTCGATAAATTCCAAATATTGCTATAGGAAGTCCTTTTGGGAAGCCAGGCCCTAAGAATAAAGATCAAGCACATGACTGCAGCCAGTTTGTTGCAATGATTTCATGAGGCCTTTGTAGTATTTCCAGTTTGAAAATTCATCTTTGAATGGCAAATTATGGCATATATTTCCAGATAGAGAATACCTTTGAAAATTATTGCTTGACAGTCCAGCAAGATCTCTTCCTATTGCCATCATCATCAGAGTCGAAATGAAATTTCTCACACAATTTATGGAATATAACAGAGTCTTCGGTGCCAGAGAGTTCCACTGCACCACGAGATTGCAAGATCACATGTTAGCTTCAATTGCTCGCAGCATTTTCCAAGTAATAAGGCAAAGTAGTGAAGGTGGATGCGTTATGTTTCTACAGCAATACGGGCCAACGAACATTTATAAATGTTATGCGTACGGTGTCAAGAATCCAGTTAACAAACTAAGCGTTGAGCCACGGGGAAATATCATAAAACAACCAAACACCAATCACCTCCGTAAAATATGTCAGTGTGTTATTATGTAGACGCATGTACCAAACCTAGATTATCGTGGCCGTGGAAATAATTTTATTAAGGTTCAAGTGTCAAATATATGTAAGTAACCACCGGGAATAAGAATGATGTTAACGTGGTAATGTTATAAGCCATATATGATATATTATATCCTAAATATATCATACGATATATATCCAGCATTAAACTTACCATATCAAAATATGCAATATTTATGTCATATGATAACCGTGTAGAAGGCGGAAGGGTTGGGCGGAGGTTTGAACCACCGACTTTCCAAAAATCATTATATAAAACGCCAAACCATATCAAACCATATCAAAATGTGCCACCTCCGCACTTGTGGCTCCGATGTTGCTGACATGTATTAACTCCACACCAAATGGACTATCATAACTCTACTTGAAGGGAGATGACAGGAAGGACGAGATGGTAAAATAGATGGCTTTAATTTAATTCATGACACTACCATGTCCCGAGGCCGAGGCCGAGTTGTGACTTGCGGTTTTACCCCGTTCCGAGGCCGAGTTGTGACCTGCAGTTTTACTCGGTTCTAACGCCGTGTTGTCAAATGCCATTCAGACAGTGCCAAAATCTTAAATTTTTATTATTTGTAGAGATTCTGAGCCAAAATTGTAATGATTTGTGGGCATGGATCAACTATAATGGAAAGTGACTTTATATGTCTTCGAACAAACAAAATATTCTTTCGCAAAGCTTCTCCCGATTAGTGAGCGAAATTGCAACCTTCGTTTCAAATTCCGTTTTAAAATAAAATATTGACACTAAACTTTCATTTCAAATGCCATATTAATAAAATCAAAATCCACCATAAAATATCAAATGCCTTATAGGTAATATTTAGCTAGTAACAGTTACTTAATTTAATTAAATTAAAAAAATAAAATATTAAATACAAAGAATTTAAACCATCCAATCAGTACCTATAGGCTACAAGTATGATTGAAACTGATAGCAGAACTATGATGTCTTGAAAGAGGAAGAGTGTAATTGTTCATGGTGGTTTGAAGCTAATTATAAGGATAGTTTCTCAAAGGACGCCAATGTCCATACAATCAGTTCAGCAGAAAGAAAATGCTACCCAGAGAACAATTTATACTTCAGATTATATAGTACAAGCATGTGTGGAACTACATTCTAAACATGGCTTGGCAAACTGCACCCAAAAATATAAGACTTTGAGGAAGGACATAACGGATATTTCCCAGACATACTGGCATGGAAGGGAAGAGGGCCTTTGGCATATAGATTTAGAAGATTTTAAAAATTATCAGGCCATAAAGAAAACATAGCCTATAGTTATAACCACTAGGAAGCATGTCAAACGATATACCAAAAGAAATATTAGGGTTTTGTATTTTATATAAAATTGCAATGCATTGCCATATTCACATGTGTTATCAGAATAAACTACATGTAGAAACCTGAGGATATTGTACCATGAATCTAGTTTCATCCAAAGTTCAAAATCCTGATTATTAAATTGTTACGGCAAAAGCTACAGCAGAGATTGCACATGATATCATTTTATATAGTTTCAAAATTTCAGTTGCATAGTCCATAGACCCTGATACAGGCCCAAAACACAAATTAGTCTTAACCTTCTGCAAAATTATCCAATGCTTCTTTATACAATATATCCTATAAAACATGCCTTTATTTTTAAAAATAGTCCTAAAAAAAACATTTAAATAATCAATAAGCATAGTGGGTGGTAACATCCCCAAACCTATACTTATTGGTTTAGCTTCCCAACTCACAGGTACCATTTCCTTATAAATTGATGCATCCTTCTATAGAACTGCTCCTTACGAGTTCGCAAAAGCCCTTGGTTCGAGGTTATTGACTGGTCAACATTATTTAGTTTAAAGTGTCAAATTCTGGAGAAGGTTGCATTAAGCATTCTCAATTGCCAATTCATATTTTAAGTCCACCAAAAACCCTTTGAATTCTGCAATCTGTGATGTTATCTGACTTTCAATTTCATGGATTATTGCAATAAGTTTAAAGAGGTAATCCCTGTTACAGTGGATGTGTTCTTCGTTACTTCTTAAATACTCTGTATTTTTGTCAAATTCTCGAATCCATATGTGTAGAAATAACACTCTTAGCAAGTAAAATATACACTGTCAGCAGTAGCTGCCGCATTCCTTGTACCCTGTGAGCACTAAAATTAGGAAAAGACAAAAATGGTTGATTTGGACTCTTCTAATGTGAAAGTTAATAGAACTAGGTAGAATTTAAAATTTGCATGAAGGGAGGTGTTTCATATTATATTATATTTCATGGAGAGGAAGAAAAAGAAAAACAAAGGATGATATTGTACCTCTAAACTCTTTGACCAAGCATTCAAGGAATCTTAAATTTCATGAGCAGAAAATCGCTGAGCTGGTATGCAAGACATAGTTATCTACATAGGCAGCACAAAAATTAAAACAAAAGTGATACTCTGAGTTGAAAAATTCTAGTGATTTTGATTCAATGCGTGGTAGTTGAAGAGATGAAGATAGTGCTCCTAACATTTCTGGAGAGAGCAGATTATTGTCTCCTGTTAACACTCATGGAATTGAGATTTTACAAAATAGTATTTTGGGGAAAGAATTTCAAAATGTACATTTTGATACTGAAGAATCTCTCAGCCCTTCTATAGAAGCAGTGAGAGAAGACATTAATGATTCCTCAGTGTTTGAAGGCAATACTTTGGCAGATGAAGAAACACACTTGGATTTGCAGAATCGATATGTTGAAGCTTTTTACCATGAATCTCAGGACATAGAGAGAGATTTCCTTAAAAGAACACTTCCAATTAAACTAAGTGGCTGCTATATCTTGAATAAAGGATAAAGATTGGGACTTAATGGATCATTTGTTTGAAATATAAAAATAATATCGACATAGCAATACAATTGATTCCAATTAGTAGGTTATATGCCTTATCCTTTGTTATGATAAAGTCTGAGAGCATTGACTTGATGAAAATGATGGCAAACAGAAGTATACGAACAAGGGAGGCAAAGGTGTTTTTATAGCAAAGTGAGGCATAAATCTAAAACAACCATGGAAATACATGTTGAATGTTACATTAGTAATATAGACACTAGAGGTACAATGGAAAGGTACGAAGGATCTAGCGAATTGGACCCTTTAGAGGTCATGGCAGGATCCAAATACCACAATAATACCTATGAGCAAGTGAATTTGTAGAACAAATATTAAAGTTAGTCCAAGTAGTCATAAGTGATATTATGGAAAAATAAGAAGCAAGAAAAGGTCATAAAGCTACATATTTTTTGTTGTAAACAAAAACATAGGAACTCAATTGAATTTAAGCACAGCTTATCATCCTAAAACTGATGGGCAAACAGAAAGGGTAAATCAAGTACTTGAAAATATGTTGAGGATGTATGTTATGGATCAGCAATCACATTGGGAAAAGTATTTATCCTTAGTCGAATTTGCATACAATAACAGTTATCACAATTCAATCAGAATGCCTCCATTTGAAGCATTATACAGCAGACCTTGCAGAACACGTTAAGTTGGGACAAATTAGAAGATCGAGTGATAGTAGGGCCAAAATTAATCCAAGAAATGGAAGAGCAGGTAAAACAAATTCGGTAACGATTAAAAGAAGCACAGGATAGACAAAAGAGTTATGTTGATGCTCACAGAACTGATAGGAAGTATGAAGTAGGGGATCATGTTTTCATCCGCATCAAACCGACTAAAAGCACTATTCGATTTGGAAAAGGGACAAAGTTGTCACCCGGATTTATTGGACCATTTAAAGTCATGGAAAGAGTTGGACCTGTCGCCTATCGTCTTGCACTGCCACCTCACTTGCATAAAGTTCATAATGTATTTCATGTATACGTATTAAGACATTACATAGCTAACCAATCTCATAACCTTCAATGGAAGGAACTACAGGTATCGAACGAAGGAATCATATTGGTCGAACCATTACATATACTGAAACGTAGGGTTCAATAGCTCAGGAATCGTCTGGTAAACTAAGTTAAGGTCCAGTGAGACAAGTATAGTCCTGGATCAGCTACTTGAGAAGATACGGAGATCATATGTCAAAAATACCCCAACTTGTGTCAATTTTGAAGAACTTTAAACCATGTTTTGTATATATTTACTTTACTTTAAATTAGAAACTCAGAACCATTTCAGAATGACCATGTATAAACATGAACTTTTATGACATGATATATGTTTGATTCCACCAGTACATGGATACCAAGACGGAATATGTTATTGACCTTACTCAATTATAGTTATCAGGGTAAAGTTTAAATATTTGAGTAATTTTGCTGCTGATGAAAATTAAGATATTATAATTTTGTTTCATTTATGCATATCAATATGATTGATGAGATAGAAATCAAAGAATGATTACATTTTAATATGAAAGCTAATGACATGAATAGATTATGGCAAAGTATGTTATACTGTAGTTGACATGTATGAATTATACATAAGCTATTTGTTTTTGAATATGTTAATGCACATTTTATAAATGCATGGACAAGTGTTTATGATTGCAGATAATATCCATTACCAAAACGACCACGTGATGACAGAAACTTCAAAACAATTAAGGCTCAAAGAGATTCCATGATAGGGTATTAAGCCTGATTCTACTAGGAGGGGTGGAGGTGTTGTCCACCGTTTATCTTTCGAACCCTGGAGTCATGGGAGGACTGTGCGAATCACACTCCCCTAGACATGTGATGATGACTGTTGGATGCCTACTGGGAATCAAGTCGATATAGCCGACGCTGCTATCCTTAGAGTTTATGAATGGTTAGGTCAGTATAACTGACGCCATGGCATACTCTAGTAGAGGACGAATAGGATGGGGGCGGAAGAGATTAGGAAGGATAGGATGATTTTGTAATAGCTTGGGAACCTGATTGAAGTAAGGTATGATCATTAAAGTTATAAACCTAGAAGTATTCAAAACACCAATTTTATAGTGTCCTCACATTAAGTAATAATTTAACCTCGATACACAATCCTAAGAAGAATGTACTAATTGCTATCATAAGTATTCATTTAAGATAAAAAAAACTCTAACTTCAGGATGAAGTTTTCTGAAGGGGGGTGTATGTAACGACCTATCTATAATATAGAGAACACAAGAATATTAGCATGCATACAATGCATGCATATGATAGCTACATATGCATGTATTGCATGCACCGTACTAGTATTTATATACTAAATTAACTATAAGTATTAAATATCATGACACTCCTTCAAATAGAAGTTATATTCACCCATCAACACCCATATTGCTTAATGCATCATGATTAATGGGCAAGTACCAATGATATAAATTTAAATGCATCATGATTAATGGGCAAGTACCAATGATATAAATTTAAAATGTATAACGTCAAAATAATTATAAAGAGATAGATGTTAAAAATTAAGCTAATCTTAAAAGATGGTTATATATTTGTATATCTTAGAATATTAATAAATTAATAAAATGAAAAAAAAAAATTAAAGATAAGGTACCTAGTATGAACCTAGGACCTTTATATTAAAAACAAACAAAAAAAGAATATTAAACCAAAACTCATAATACGTATCAATATACCTTTAAAAAGAAATACATATCACGTGGCATGGGAAGGGTGTCATAAGAAACAGCGTATAGGGGGCAAGGAACAGTTTTGGAGGGGCATCAGGAGCAGAAGGAAGAACTAAGGGAAGAGACATACTGAAGAGGGGCGAAATTTATAAACCGGAGTTACCAACAAAAAGAGAGCCTTGTTGTTCTGAGGTTTCTGGGCACAGGGGAACAGTCTGCTTCAATTGAGAAGCTTACTGGACTGAGTATCGAGGTTATGCTCAGTTTGGCTTGGTGGTTTCGGTCTTTTGGTAACAAAAGCGGGAGCAGCTTGAGGCATCATCAACCACAGGAATACAGGTAGGTACTCCATACCAAACTGAGTAATTTAGTTATATGAATGTTGGTTAAGTCATTTAAGCTGCAAGAAAATTTGAAGAAAACACATATTATGTTTTAGAGTTTTACAATTCTGGTTAAATGACTCAGAGCCTTACATATACCAAGCAAGTGTCTCTTCATGGAGAGTCATGGAGAGTCATGTCTCATTTAGACATGACTCTTCAACCTAATTACTAATTAACTAATCATTATTTATGATTATTATCATTTACATTATTTTACATTGTTGCCTATATATTTATTTCATAACAGATTCTCATGGGAAATTCGTCCCATAGCTGCCCCAAATTTCAACAAGGATCATTAATGTTGACAAACCTTGGGAAATAGTTATCCAAGAGAAGAATATGTGAAGGCATGTTATCTCTTCTAAGCTACGATCATATTATCTATGGTTTTAGGCATGCAATCTTTGTCCAATCATTATTCTTATGCTACCATACCTTTCGTTCTTGTGCATTTTGCCATGAGGAATTAAGTGAAAACCATGACCCGAATTACCTATCAATGCTGGAGAAGGCATTAGCCATTGCTTATAGCTAGAAAAATCCATAGTTCCTATTACCCACACAAGTGGGTAACCGCTGTGAGAAAATTTTCTCCTATTTTTTCAACTTGCCAACCAGCAACCCTATGATCCACAAATAGCTAACCTCAAAGGCTTTACATCCATGTTCCATTCAATGTTTTATTTCATCTAGAGTACTCATCAAATGAAGGTGGGTGATCTATTATAACGTACATTAACCATTTTTGTATTCAAGTGCTTCAATTAATGTGTAAGGGCATTATAGTATAGATCACGGGTTGAATTGGATGATAGACTGTTTTGGTTGTATTCTTATTCCCATGCTTCACCTTGTTGGTTATCCCTTGCCACTAGTCCAACGTGACCTTCATTGAGGCCTTTCTTTCCACTAGGCACAAATAGGAGACATTGATTGATGTTGTGTGTCCATGATAATCCATACTTAAACACTTTCCATCTCTCCGTTGTATCCATTTCCCATCTTCACATTGATTCCTATCTATCGCTAGTTTGGTTCCCTATTTTCCTCATCCTTGAATAGGGATACAAAAAAATTTCCCTAAGAGGTCGATGCATCAAAAAGAGGAAAATGCATGTGCCATAATGATAAAATGCAAAAGACTAGTAGGAAAAAATAAATGTGTGTGGACAAAAGCCTAGCCTAAGCTCTTCATTAGCCCTCACCTATTTCCTGGCTAATGCATGAGCTATCAAAATGAAAGGAACTTTGAAAATTCTGACACAAATGAACAAAGAAATGCTTCATCTTAAAAAGGTAAATGACTCAATGAAAGTTGGTAATCCAAGCTTTGCAAGAAAAAGAAAAAGACACACAAGAGGGGTGGTAAAAATTGGCTGAGGAAAGGGGTAGCTCAACTCCCATGATTGCTCCCGCTTCACATCATAACACAAGGATGATGGAATTTCATAGTTGATACAAAGACTATGGCATCCTCCACAAAGTAAACCCCTACCATTTCGTTGCCCACTTGCATCTACTGATTGTTTGGTTGGCCTAGGAGTTGCTCCTCCCATGAGGGTTAGAAGCACCTAATAGGGCCTTTTGATAACCCTCCCATACCTAAGCATGGTAACTAGTTTACAAATCATAAGCTAGGAAGACGTTTGAAGTTGATGCTTGTTTTAAGTACTTTGGTGCCTCTTGCATTACATATGGCCCACTATAATACTCTTATGGTTATTATATCTATGATAATAATATATTTTGAGAGTATGTTTCAAATGCTTACCCCTAGGTACAACTTCCATCCCTTAAGGGATGGTATGAAGCTTTGCTAACACATGAAAGATGACAATACACCTCTAGCTTAGCACTATACCTTCTTGACGGGCATCGCCCTGTTTCTGAGCAAATTCGAAGATGATGATGACTTGAGACCCCTCTAAAGGGGATGCTACACTTCTCTAGATGATGACATCATGCCCTAGCCTTATGATGTTGTTGGACATTGGATAAACCAGTGTCCCAGTGTGTTCGCGGCATGGACTAAAAACCTCTCATGGATCCTTATCTCTAGCGATGTGATCGTTGAATAACACTTACGGGTTTTGGTCTACCGATAATCGTGATTTCCAAGAAAATCACGATTATCGTTAGACCAAAACCTGTAGGTGTTAGTCAACGATCGCATCGCCAAAGATAATCATCCACAAGACTAGAAATCACGATTATTGTTAGACCAAAACCCGTAGATGTTAGTCAACGATCGCATCGCCCGAGATAAGGATCCACGAGAGGCGGTTATTCCATGCTGCGAAACACACCATGAGCATTGGTTTATCCAATGTCCGACAATCTCCCCCCAACACGAGCTAGGTGAGTATCGAACTCATGACCTATGTTCTGATACCACTTGTTGGAAATACTAAGAGGGGGATGAATCAATGTTTCTTTCAATTGTTATATTATGTCAGTTAAAATTTTTATCACAAGTTAAACCAAAATTAAACCTATGATTGGAGTTAAATTTGGGAGGCAAAATCTAGTTTCTGCACTTGAAAAATTCATTTTGCCTCAATCGAGAAGAGCTAGGAGGCATGTAAATACACATTGGAAAGGGCTTAAAGTCCTCTTTAAGCATATATAATTTTCTTCTTGAGCTGGACATTCCTTTGACATTAATAACAATTAATTCTTCAACAAACTCCCCCTTTGTTATTGATGGCAACAATCTCCTTATATGCTACTCCCCTTGTCCTCGTGTTACTCCCCCTATCATGTTCTCCCCCTTTGACATCAATAGCAAAGGGATGCTCTATTGGGATGCAAGAAAGATGACCCCCATCTTTTGACGAAGATGTTCAAATTCTTCTCGAGGTAGGGGCTTTGTGAAGATGTCTGCAATCTATTCCTTAGTGTTGATAGATTTCATTTTGATGTTCTGCTCCGCAACTTGTTCTCGGAGAAAGTGATACTTGATTGGGATATGTTGTCTTTGAATGCATGACTAGATTCTTTGAGAGGATGATTGCACTAGTATTGTCACAGTAGATGGTGATAGATTGATTAGCTTCTATTTTGGCATCCTTCAATGTTTCCTTCATCCATAGGATTTGTGTACAACAATTTGTTGCTGCTATATACTCGGCTTCAGTTGTGGAGGGATATAGATGATTGTTTCTTGCTTAGCCAAGATACAAGACAGTCTCCTAAGAAGAATGCATTTCCACTAATACTCTTCCTATCATTAATGATTCCCGCCCAATCTGCATCGGTATATGCTGTCAAGTTAAGATTTGTGCTCTTTGGGTACCATAGTCCAAAATCAAGAGTGTCTTTTATATATATAACTATCCTTTTTACAACTAGAAAATGAGGTTCTTTAGGGACTAATTGGAATCTTGCTACCATGCCTAGTTCTTGCATGATGTATGGTCATGACATTGTCAAATATAAGAGACCTCCAATCATTGATATGTAAAGAGTTGCATCCACCATAAGGGATTCGTCATCCTTACTTAGCTTGCAACCTGTAGTCATAGGTGAGCTCACAATAGCACATTCTTCCATCCAAAATCACTTAAGAATATCCTGAGATATTTTGCTTGTGATATGAACATTCGAGCATTCATTTGAGTTACTTGAAGTCGAAAAAATTAAGACAGTTCCCCAATCATTGACAATTCAAACTCTTTTGACCAATGTTGCACGAAGCGGGAGCGAAGCGGAAGCGGGAGCGAAGCGGAAGCGCGGAGCGCGGAAGCGTCATTTTCCAAAAATCTAGGAAGCAAAGCGTCCGCGGAAGCGTCTGCTATATATATATAT
>APFE031405527.1:0-12912 GCA_000404065.3 Pinus taeda | reverse complement strand
TACATATGAAACATAATAGACACATTTGCTACACTCACAACCACATGAATCTCATGAAACAGAGCCACTGCCTTTCATTAATCCTCTGTAAAAAATATACAATGTAGAAACAGAGTTTCTTTCCCACAGTCTCCCAGCAGTTACAAGCCAACCAACCCTTTGCAAATGGTTTGCATACAATATATAAAATGTGCCATGAAGAGATAGAATGCCCAAGGGTTGGGGAGTTACTCAAATCATCACAAAATGAAGGTGGAGAGCCAAACATCAGCTATAGGTGCAGCGCCACAAACATGACAAATGGCTTGGGTGGCCCTTTGCCTTCCTTTGCCACTTGGATAACTGACCATCTGGAGTGAAAATAATTTTAAAACCGCCTTAGGTGCCGAAACAATGAAGTGCATATGAGGGGGCCCACTTGTAAAAGTCGGGAAGCAAAATTTCACGAAACAGGGGCATTTTGGGCCTTTTTTCCTATATGCGCCGCGCCCTTTTCTGTATGCATCGCGCCACTTTGAGGCCAATTTTGAGGCACTTTCAGGAGTCCAAAATGTGCCCAACCGTGCTCGTTGGAAAGCCTATCCTGTCTACTTTCCAACCCAAGTGGAATTTTTGAATTTGGAGCTCATTTGCCCTTCCAAATCTTCATTCTCCCAAGACTGCTTCCTGTGTGTCAAAATAGGGGCAGTGAGGCCATTGTTTGGGTGTTTTTGACCTCCTGGAGACTCAAATCATGCCCAAACTTCTTGCCTGAGTTCCAGTAGTCGTGATTTTGCCTACTAAATCCAAAAATGCAAACCATTTCTCATTTGGAGCTCCCAATCCTACGCATCGTGCCGATGGCGCGACGCGTATAGAGAAAAAACCCGTGTTTGTGTCAAAAAATTTCCATGCGACCAAAATTTTCCCAAATTCCTTGAAATTTGGGTTGGAGGTTTTCTAAGAGGCACTGTGTTGGGCCACAGAAGCTTCAGCCAATATTCGAAGCCGATCTTGCTCTTTTGCCTCTTTTGTTGCTCTTCTCAGTTTGGCCTTCAAGCTCCTTATTCGGGACTTTGCGTTCATGTTCCGTGCCCTGTGATGACAAGCCATCCTCCTCAGTATGGTTTTGTCCCTGTTTGCCTTCCCCAATAGTCTCTTCAAGTGTAAATTGACCCGATCTAACCAAGACTCATGGTCGTTGTTGATCTCTTGCTCCAAGGTAGTGAGCTCGATCCTTCTTTGCTGGGTAGCTTGTCGATTTTCACGGACGCTTTGCAGCTCCATGATCGTTTGCTGGTCCTCAAGCTGTTTGTTTCTCTACTCCAGATACTTGATGAGCCATCTAGCCCTCTCCATATTGAGTATCAAGTCTTGGATCTCCGAGTCCTGCTCCTGAATGGTCATCCTAAGTTTGGCATTTTCTGCCTCTGGCTCATCATCCTGAATGAGGATGACATCGGTCTCCTGTACACCTGAGGGCCCCTCATCATGCACAGGCTTCTTGCCCTTGTCCAATACGTGTGTAGTCAATGTCGGAAGCGAGGCCCCTTCCACCCTGGGTGGAGATAACACTCGCTTTGTTGCTGCAAACAAGTGCCTACTGCCTCTCTGATATGTAATGAAAACTGTCATGGTAGTGGTCTCATGATGCTCATGCTGATAAGAAGGACCACCCAACTCCTGCTCTGGCTCTGATAGTACCTGTGATGTGCTGAAGAAGTCACGGGAGATGAAGTCCTCCCAAGCAATGCCCTGCAATCCCAACTGATGTCAGACATCACCTTTGAGGAGGATGTGCTCAAGGGTCCACCTAGGAAAGTTCACAAAGTATGCCCTCCAAGGAGCATGAAAGATAAAACAATGAAATATTCCACCTAGGAGAATATGCCGACTAATCATGAAGCCCTTGGAAAATGTGCCCAAGAGAGGAGTGCTCCATAATAAATCCTCAAATATATTCCATATAACCCCGGCTAGTGTGAACACAAAACAACTATTAAATGAAGTAGGGTGCTCAAGCAATTAACCTCCAAGGTAATAAAATGGATTAGTTTAACCATATCACATTCTAATTTGAATAACCTTTAAATGGTCAAATCAACCTTAACATGTGTGCACAAAGGTTAATGCTCAAATAAAACCATAATCCAACCTCCCAAATAGTCACCATCTTATTAGATCAACATGAACAAGTGTGCCAAGGAACGAGCACATACACGAGTCTACACTATGGTACCACAGTTCACGGTTCAAGTTTTTGCTTAGTTTTTTCTAGATTGGTTTAGAGACATCACTTTTAGTTCTATTTTATTAGGTATCCCATGCAACTCTTGGATATTGTCTGGGAGGAAGATTGTTTGAAAGGGGTAGTTTCTGATTTCAAGGTTTGTTATTTTGGGTATTTTTCATGTTCATAAACTGCGTATTTTTAGCAATTGATTACAGTTTTGAATCACATTTCATGGTATTCCAAAAGGGTATTTCTCAATTTCTGAATCTGATGTGTTCAGAATTTTTCATTTTTTGGAAACTAATCACATTTATGGATACCGTTTTCAGAGAAGAGCATGTGTGTGAATTATGGTGTTGATCAGGGAAATTCTATTCTTCAACTTTCCATTTTTAAAAATTACCATGCATAGATGGGTTTGTATAATGATGGAGAAGAAAACCTGGAAATATCAAGTGATGTGGAGAAAATGTAAAGTTAGGTCAATAATGGGGCTTCATATTTTCAAAATAGTAGCACGAAGCCATCAGTGTTGTTTGACTCGTCAAGTCTGACCAAGCCATATCTGAAACGAGTACTCAGTTCAGACTTGTTGAGTAGACACGGGATCACTAAGACTTGCCAGACATGGTTCAGATTTGCACAAATTTTACTAACTTCCATTTTGAGTTTTTTTTTCTAGAGTTTTGCTGAGCCCTAGGCCAGTCAAGTCTTTGCTGAGCTATCTTAGGAAAGAACAAAATATTGTTGGGCTTTCCATAAATGGTAAGAGAATAGGTGGTTGAGCTTTTATAGTTTTACCAAGATTTAGGTTGAAAATAGAGCAAGATGATTTCCAACTTGCATAAGTTGTAGAGTTTGAAGGGCTATTATATCTGCATTTAATATACTTTCTTGGGGGCAAATGTTAGGTTCAACATGAAATTTTACTAATTTTGACTCCTAGTCCAAGATACAAGATGTATATCTAGGGAGGGAATGAGTCCATGGTTTTCATCATTTACTGGAGTAAACTGTAAAAGATCTACTTAATGTTGCTCAAGGGAGTGATGGGTGACAATCTTCCTTGTTGCAAGGAGTATGAACTATGACTGTATGCATCATTTTTTTCTTTTCTTTTTGTTGTATTTGCTTGCTTCAATAATGCTGGCCTCAATGTTTTACTTTGAATTGGTTAGGCTAAATGTCAATCTATTGAATCTTTTTGTGTTAGGTTGTCCATCTTTCCAGTCTTGGACAAACTCACTTATTGTTTTATATCACTGTACCTTCATCACGGTTTTATACTTATATGTAGGTTTCTTTCTTTGTATTAGTTTTGGCATTTTCTCGGAGTTGCATTGGCACTCCCACATTGTATTCATACTGGTTGTACTTTTCAGTCCCATTGACTTATTTTTGTGGTCATTGGTCAGACATTAATAAAATTATCTCATCTTATGATCTTTGGGACTGTAGATAATTTTCTGCAACCTACTCTATTAGGAATGCTATAATGCAGAAATATGACACTACGTTATTATTCTGTGGCACCTAGGTTGTATGAATTGTTACCACCCTTTCTCCTCATTTTTTTTGTGTAACATCACATAAGGTGTATAATTATCCATTTGTTAAATTTAAGGGGCATTGTAACAACATATCTTAAGTTTTGTTTGTTAAATTTCCATGAAACTCTGCAACTACTTAGATAAATAACTGAAAACTGAAACTAGTTAACTTTCACCAAGATACAGAGTTTCTTAACAATTCATATGCAGTGGAATAAAAAAAAACACATCACACAAATTGACACACTTTTCTCAGGAAACCCAACAGGGAAAACCTGCTTGCTTGATATGGCTATTTATTGATTATCTTGAGCACTAGGATCTATTACAAGGCAATCTGTCTATTTGAGAAAACGTTCTGCTTCTCACACAAATATCAGCTTATACAATTGATCTTGGCTGGCCTATGTCCTGCTTGATCTTGGCCTTCTAGCACGCAATTCTTCCTCTGCTGCCTCCTTGACTTGCTTGCAAAACCTGCTCACTTCTGCGCCCTAGAAGCCTCCTCAATTCTTGCGCAAATACCCGATTGCCTAGTGCACTTAAGCTCCTATTTTATAGGACCACAGCTCCACACAGCCTGCGCACAACCAATCCTCCTAAATCCTAGTGGACCTGTGCTCCTATTCTTTAGGACAGTTCCGGCGCTCCACAATCAAGGCTCTCTCACACTAACTCATGAACTCTGTCCTGTAGCAAGCCTTTGTGCACAAAACAATTGTAATTTACTTGTGCTTTTGTTCTCTCTATAGATTCAATCCATGATAAATTAGGCTAGTTCAAATTTAGAACTTGAGTTGTTGATTGACAAATTAACTGAAAGTGAACTCTTTCTCTCTCCAATCATCACTGAATTCATAAATTGCCCGCCCTTCAATCAAGCACTGAAGTCCGAACTTGTTCTAACTAAATTCGTAACTGCCACCCAATCCTGTAGTTAAACTGTTGAAGACGCCAGTGAACTGGACCTCCAGCACTAGGCATGAACTCTTGATGATTATTCCCGTAAACTGGAAAACTAACCCTAACTGAAGTCTAACATATGAGGGCAATTCGAGGTCTTCACTGGCTAAGGCACAAGCCAAAAGACTTTGCTCGCTACATGTTCAACATGTTTGTATTGAATCATTGATATTTAGTCATTTATCCTATGAGTATGTTTATTATCAGACATCACTTTTGTAAGTTCAAGTCTGAATAGAACTAAATGAACCTCACACACCATTTGTCTAATCCCTTAACATGCATATTTTTATAGGTTGTCTGGTAACAGCTTCTGCATTTTCTTCTCTCTATTTTTAGGTGCATGAAGAAGAAGGTTGAATCAAATAGAACTCAATTATGTCTTAAATTGAATTTTCATCTGGGGTGAAATAACAAAGGGCAGCATATGCAATTGCTATGTAACAGGCACACATTTTTTCTTTGGCAGGCATTGTGAAGGAGTTACTGAAATATCAGCCGGATCTATATATAACTAATGATTTAGCATATTGCACCCCTCTTATTTCTGCTGCAACTAAGGGGCATGCTGAGGTGGTTAAAGAACTTTTAGCTACTGATCGCCAATTGATAGATAGTTCCAAAAATAGCGGAAAGAATGCTCTTCATCTGGCTGCAAGAGCTGGTTATGTAGATACAGTAAAAGCCTTTCTCGATATGGATCAACAAATGGCCCGAAGAACAGACAAAAAAGGGCAGACAGCTCTACACATGGCTGCAAAAGGGGCAAACTGCTTGGAAGTAGTGAAATTGCTCCTAAAGGTGGATCCAGCAACGGTTATGTTGCCTGACAAGAATGGAAATACAGGTTTGCATGTTGCTACAAGGAAAAAGAGGGCGCAGGTAATATTTCTTGATGCATATCATTAATAATCATAATTTCTGGAAGTCTTATGCATATGTTTTTTTCTCTATCTTTATAACTCCTGCAGAAGCGTGGGTTAGAAAAGATCACTTATTAGTTTTTAGCCAGATATCCTCTTAAAGATATGATGAAGAAACAGATATAAAGTGTGAGTTGGAACAGGCTATGTTGTTTTCTGAAAAAATATTGAGGGGATCTTGAATACCATGCTAACTACCATAGGTTCAATGATAGTTTGAAAGAGGAAAGATTTAATTGAATGAAACATTTCTGATTGTCCAGGAACAGAGTCAACGCCACTAGTTTTCTAAATGAAAATGTCTTCATTTGATAACTATACAACACGTAGAAGCCAAGTTGTTGGACAAGGCTGCCTGATGTGTATGATAAATGTTGGTTTTATGATGAATTAACCAAAACAGCATAATAAACACTGAATATGCTGTATATAGAGGGGGGTCACAGTTCCCAAGAATAATAATGATGATAAATTACATTGTAACTCCTAAGATATTAGGAGGATAGCTCCCAATAACCCGAGACAATCATATACAACTAAGTGTAAATTACTATACCAATTCTCACTCGTTACTCATGTAGGCCCAATTCTAGGCTGAGCTATTATCTACCTATACAAGGGGCCCTTTATCTTGGCTAGATGAATGGTAACATTTCCTCCCTTGTTGGAATGCTTCATCCGTGAAACCTAAGATGAAATTGTTAAGCTAAATATGGAGCAATATATGAAGAGACAAAGAGGTAGAAATAAGATATGGTATGATATTGTTGTTAAAAATGACATACAAAGGTGTTGTATACATAAGCTAGTTCTATCATTCTCATGAGGATTTGCTCTCCTAATCTATTTATTGCAATAATAGCTTCACATTACAGGTCTTAATATGTTGGACACCTAATGAATTAGGGTTATGGTGTGGAATATGAACCATCATTGGGAGTTCAAGTGACCTTGGAAGAGGAGTCCAATGATCAGAAACATTGTTTATGTTGTTGGAAATAATACTGGGGGGGGCGGGGGTGAATCAGTATTATCAAATCAATAACTTTTTCATTTCATACCCAGATTTATATACGCTACTTCAAGGAAGGTAACTTGCATGTACATGCAACTGTCTTTAAAACAACCAACATATATCCAACAAACTTATGATTCAGTTAGTTCATCATATGTTGATCTTTAATCAGTGCATTAGTACTTCATTAACCATATAAACAGTAACCATGTGCAGTAATAACAGAATAAACCATGAAACATAAGCAACACACATGAACACCAAGATTTAAGGTGGAAACCCAATGTGGGACAAAAACCACCTGCTATTGTCTTCTTTTAATATAAGAAAAACCTATTTACAATCTTGTACTTGTGCAGACTCATACCAGTGCGCAGGCACCCACCTGTAGAAGGCTACAACCTTCTCTCGTTCTCCAGCTTCTACTAGAAGGGAGCTACAACCCCCTACATCTTGTACTAGCCAATCCATTTACTAGTACGTAGGCGCCGACCTACAGAAGGCTATGACCTTTTCTCTTTCTCCAGGGACCACGTTTCATAAATTTTCAGACTGGATACTCCTGGAACACAACACCACAATCTGAAGGCCTCATTTCATCAATTTTTCATATTGGACCCATTAGTAACATTAAAGCTCAAAATCAATCACCACTGCAATACGACCAATCACTCAAAACCCTTCATCACTGAAGCAAATCACAATCAATCAATCTGAACATTCAGAACACTGTCACCAGAACACAGAGTAGAACCCAAAACTCTGCATCAACAACCAGAACCAACTGCAACTTCAAACATCATATTTCATAATGTATACGCTACTTCGATGTGTTGGACCAGTGTGTGTACGTGCTTTTATCAAAGCGAACTAGCGTACAAATCTGCAAATACTAACTTAAAAACTTCACAGCTATTTCAGACTTCAGTCATACCTGGTGATAACATTTGCAGAATAAAACATGCGTCAGTATTCAGATCTAGACTATCCATGATCAAACCACATAATGATAATTCATTTCAGGTCTTATGATTATGATCCATCATCCATCATCAACCACTTAGGTGCATCCTTAGTTAAGATCAAGCAAAGCATCAGAAACCCATAACCTGTATATTTGATCTAACTCTTCATAATATATTCAATACTTGCACACCTTGGCCTAATGATCTTCTCCTCCTTATATAGGTTTAGGCCTTTCTCAATACTTTGGACCAAAACCACTTAGGACCAATACCTTGGAACAAATACTTTGGACCAATACCTTAGACCAAATACCTTGGACCAAATACCCCGGACCATTACCTTGGACCAAAACTTTGATTTTCCATCCCATACATGCTTTTCCTTCTGTGAAAGTGCGTGTATACATATACACTCCTTTTGTTCTGTTAACCGGCGTGTATATGCTGCTTGGACAAAGTGAACCAGCGTATACTTCTTAAACCACTCTCTTTCTTCAATCTCTGGAGTCTGATCTGTAATCCTTTGTTGTTAACCCGTTGCACTGTGAACTGTCATCTGTGTGAGTTGCCATCGAGGACAACACCTATATCATAATGCCAACATATGTATCTATTTCATCTTAATGAAATGACAAATCATGCTTATTCTTTTCAATATCTAGTTTGCAACCCAATAGTGGTAGCAGAGATGGGTCTATCAAATCTATGCCCTGCATAGGCCTTGCATTCCTTCAGCCCTGTCCATGATCATTTCTTTACTTGATGCTTGTTTCAGCTTTGCTCTCTCAAGTGACTCACCTCCCCTCCTCTAGATTCTCTCTGCTTTGTGCCTGTGATCTTTCTCTATTTGTCATAACCCTGATGGCATTCATGCTTTTCATTGATTTAAGAATTGAGGTCGATCATTGCGTTGGCACATTGTAAGGCTTTGGAAGTGAGGGACAAATAAGCCAACAGATCCATGTGCAAAAGAAACTGCTCGACAGGGCTAGGACTTGTCTAATGTCAGAAAGTTTGAATAACTTTGTTTCACCTCTTTCTGGACATGTGCCCATCAATTTAATTTATAGTTGTAATGGTTGAGATAGGTGTGCTTGAGGATCCAGAGTTGCCTCTAAGGTTGTGAAAGTTATACTTGTAGTTTCGTATACGTATTACGGATCACAAGAATACCTAATGTGAGTGCTTATTGATGGTACAATCATCAAAACGTTCTTTCAACGTAAAGTCGTTAGCTATAATAAGGTGCATAATGGAGACATTGAAGAGGGTCATTACATTGGATTCATTTATACTAGCGAGGTCCTTCCCATCGTGATTGAGAACAAGATTTCTATTTTGCTTGGATATATCGTCCAATTCGTTAAGCCTGTCACATACTTAAGACGTTTCCCATTTTAATGTTCCCTAGGGTAGGGGTGCCATGGAGCCTCTTTTTGGCATGAAAGTATCCTTGCACAGATTATGAAGACACACACTAGAAAATCCTATCGCTTGAGTTGTACTATGGGATATGTAGGGATGCATGCAAAGGATTGATGATTGTGAAGGTGTTTGTTGAGAAGGAGACGTTGGAGGTTCATTATGTATCTGAGGGGATGGGTGGCTTCACCACTTCAATATTTGCATTCATATTAGATGCTCCAAAAATAGGCATAATGTTCATTATTATTATTATTATTATTATTCAATTTTAAGGTCACAGCCAAGCCAAACACCAAATTGGTGTATGAGACCCCCTTGTTTGTGGGACAAGGGACCCACCTCCGCGTAATGATTTGACTGGTAAGTCTACGAAGGCATACATACTCTATCCCCCTCTGGTTTTGAACCTGTGACCTCTTAGGAGGAAACACATGCTCTTGACCATTATGCCCATTCAAGCTGTATTGTGCATCACATGAGTATTATGTATCACATGAGTAGTGATGACTTGAGCTTCGTATGCAGTCTAGTGGTGGATAATGTGGAAGTTGTTGCTATGTAGTCCTTCGCTTTATGGTTCTTCCATATCTCCCCACACTTTTCTTTGTTGACTTTTATTTGTCTAATATTCGATATTCAGGTTTTTGTTTTGCAAATTTGAACATATCTTCGTTTTGTTGTAAAGTAAGGGTTTCTTTGATCAGAGCAAACCATCATTGCAAATACTAGTCCATTTAGCCAAACGCCATTGGGTAGCACAAGTTTATTTGGTGTGTAGATTGGAGGTTCAATTTTGATGCCACATTTAATTTTGAAAATGAATTCACATCCATATTCAAGAACATTGGTAACTTGCAAATAGTTTTTTTTGTAAGTTTACTAGTTAAATTGCATTGTAAATGGGTGCATTTTCGGTAGAAGCCGATATCCTCGTCAAGTTTGCCACATGGAGGATCAGGATCATAGTTTTTGGTCTTCATCCATGTGAGCAATGTGGAAGGATTTTTGCTCTCTCACCTTGTATTTGACAGGGGGAATAAGCGATTGATAGCTAGGCATCTAGCTTTAAAGCCCTGTTATCCACCAAAAGTGGGTGACCCCATAAGAGAAATTTTCTCCTACCATCTATTCTAGTTGGTAGCCAACAACCCTTGATAGCCACTTGTAGCCAATGATGATGCACCATCCATACCTCCGCCACCCACATCAATCGTATGTTTCCTTTCCCATTTGCCAAGAGCGTGTGTTGGAAGAGGTGGGATTTCGATCAAAAAGTACTCTATTCATTTTGTAATCGAGTGTTTGTGCTTCTTTGTATTTTGGACATTTGGCATCGATCATGGGGTAACTTGAAAGGAAGAGGGATTTTGACTGTGATTTTGTTCCCTCAACTTAAATTGGTTGTTAATCATTCATCGTAGTCTAGTGGGACCTGCCATAATGGCCCAATGGGTATAGGAGGGGCACTACTTGGGAGACCCCCACAGAGATAGCATAGTCCCATCTCTCCCTACTCCATGCTTACCACTTTCCATCTTACATTACGAGCCCCATATTACACTTCTCTTATTTGGGTTCATCTGACCATTAGTTTCTGGGATTTGGCACCATACATCTGTTGAATTTCCACGACCTTGGATCTAGGTTAGAGTCGTAAAATCATTGACGCTACCAAACCAAGAATCTCAACCATAAACTACTTTGCACAGCGAAAATAAAAAGCAGTAAATTACACAGTTTTTATCAAAGTTGTACAATATGTACAATCCCAATCTTCGTTATATTAAACCAAATCTGAATAATACAACAGTCTATGGTATACAAGATACAAGGACAAACTTCGTTGTGCAACTTTGATGTCGTATCTTGTCCTACTGGTCCTTCGCTCTCGCACTGCTCACTAGTAGTGCCTTAGTCCATCAAGGCCACTACACATCGAGACTCCAAGAGGGCTGCTTCCTAACAATGCTGCAAGTCACTTTTGCTGCATGTACACGGGCTCATCAAACTGCTCTCTAGGTTGGCCAATACCCGAGCTCCAATTTGCCTTCTAGTAGCCTCTTTCGTCCATCAAAGAGCTACTCTTTAGGCTGCAAACTTCACCCAATCACGCACCAACAATGTCCTTCCTGTCTGCTGCTCTAGGGCTACTTTGGGTAGCCAACACACTGGCCTCTACTCAGATCAATGGTACCCAATCACGTCACTGTGGAATTTGCACCGATGGAGACACACGATCACCCAATCTCGCCTCCAAATTGGCTCCCATAGGCTTCAAGTCAATCTGATCCAAACTGGTCACTTCTTGGCCCAACATTCCTCAACAAAACACTGCTATCCTCTATGTTTGCATAGTGCTATTTGTGACAGTCTTGGTTAGGGCACTTGCTGTAGCCCTTAACTCCTTTGATAGTCCCCAAACAACTCTCTAATCAACTGTGGCATATCCTATAGGGACGACTCCTTGTTGCGCTGTTTTCTAGGGCACACATCAACCCCTTAATATGCCCTACGCAAGCCCTTGCTATGGTGCTATGGCCTGCGACCTAGCACACAATAATCTTGTAGGAAACAATCCACCAAAACTCCACCAAAACAATGGCCAAACAAGTCTAAACAGCAACGTATTGCCTCCTAGCTCCTCGGCCTAGTAGCCCAGCACCTCGGCCCTAGAACAACTCCTCGGATCTGTCTTTTTAGCCCTCAACCAACCCTTAGACAGTCTACAAACATGCTCAGAACTTCGGCTTTCAAACAGACCTCTCCCACGCTGCTCCTCAACCTACATTTCAGACTTATCCCCACACTGTCCTTGACCCTTTCTTGCCACAGCTACAATATCCGAATTTCAAAGCTATCTTGGATGAATGTTGCACAAGATGGATGTCTCAAATGAATCTCATTCACCCTCTTTTTATAGCCTAAAGAGGGGCTCTAACGAATTATTGAAGAGACCCATCTATTGGAATATTTTACATCAAGCCTACATGACTTGAAAACCAATAATTAATTTGTCAACTTCAAAAATTCATTTCTCCACTTCTACAATTCAGAATTCGATGATTCTCGAAGTGTTGGATTCTTCTTTCTGCCCTCTATCCTTTGATGCCATCACATGTAGAAATGTGCCTTCGAAATTGCCCCAAACACGATTGGGTGCAAAACCCCATCCTTGGGTTCCAAGCCCACAAGTGACCCTTGTGGCACTTTTGCCCTCCAAACCCTAAACCCTAGGGCTTGGAGTACCTCCCAAGCTACACAAATCAACACTCCCTCTTATCCAGGGAGGTACTTCCAAGACTAGGAAGTCTCTCGTCATCATCATCACTGCACGCAACACTTGCCCAACTTCCGATGCTCACAATTGTAGCAATCCCTATACGGTGAACTATGCCCTTCTCGGAAGTGTCGCTGTCATTGCTAGAAGCACCCTGCTTCTTCTTCTTATCTTATAACGTCTTCCACTCTCTCCATGATTCCTTCTTGGAAGTTGTAGGAGCACCCTTGCTCCCCACTGACCACATGCTCTTCTTGGATTGGAGAGTCTCCCTCTGAATCTGCAAGCTCCCTCTTGAACTCAACTCCCTCTGAATCTGCAAGCTCCCTCTCGAACTCGACTCCCTTTGAGTCTCTAGAACTTGGACCTTCTCGGGAAGGTGTATCTTCTTCTCGGTAACCTGTACTTGCTCCTCTGAAGCCTGCACTTGCACATGCACCTGCACCTGCACCTGCCCTTTCTCCTGTGGAACTTGTACCTGCTCCACCTGCTTCTTTCCATGATCCACAAGCTTGCCCGTCAACCTGTAGAGACCATGCTCTCTAATTCTGAGTACAATCCCATCGGATTTAGAGCCTCTGG
>APFE031405526.1:122061-143275 GCA_000404065.3 Pinus taeda | reverse complement strand
AGAACCACTCCCTATCGGGAGTGAAGTGAAAGGATGCACCTGAGGCAATCAACCATGCCTCATGATCTATATGTGTACTTGAAGAAGCCGAGTACACATCCCCACCTTCATCTGAGGTGGCTTTTGCCTCTGTAGAAGGACCATCATCAGATCCCTTTCCTTTGCCAATAGCTTTAGATTTATAGTCCCTTTTGTATTTCCCTTGTTTTCTGCATTTCCAGCAAACCACCTTTACAGGATTTCTAGGAGATTTAGATCTCCCACTCGATGACTTTTTTTTTTTTGTTCTAGGACCATCCTTGTACAAATAGTGCATCAAAATTCTGTCTCTCCATATTTTTCCATCTCATCTCCTTTGTTAGCAAGGATGAGACTATTTCATCAAAATGCAAGGTAGTTGCATTGCTACCAATTGCAATAACCAAACTATCCCATGAATCTAATAGAGAACACAACAAACTGATGCACTTATCCTCATTTGGAATTTTAATATTAATAGACAATAACTGACTTATCACAGTATTAAATGCATTCAAATGTTCTATCATCGAGTCTCCATATTTCATCCTCAGGTTATACAACTTTTTCTGTAGGAACATTTTATTCACCATAGACTTAGATTGGTAAAGTCCCTAACTTTTCCCACAAAGCCTTCGTTGTAGCTTCCCCTAATACATTTAGCAATACTGAATCTGAGACACACACTCGTATTGTGCTCTTAGTCTTCTGATCTAAATTCTTCCATTCTTCATCAAACACTCTTGTTGGTTTAGTACCTAGATCTACCACGATCCATTGTTCTTTATCCACCAACATATCCTCCATCTTGAGTTTACACAACTCAAAACTCTGACCATTGAATTACTTGATCTCTATCTTTCCACTGCTCGCCATCTTCTTTCACCACGAGAGTCGTTGCCATAGATATCCCACTCAACAGGGTGTACCACAGGCCCAAGCGAAATCCCTCAGTAGCAAAGGCATCCGCTTGAAACCAAAGCACCTTTGATACCAAATGTAGGTTTTAACCCCGTACATAAATTACTGCATATGAATTCTAAAACACAGAAAATAGACAATGTGAGAGCATAACACATAAAATACATATACACAAATATTTTCCCTTGGATCCCAAAATCGGGACCACTAACTTGATTTTTCATTATTTTCCTTTCAATGTTACAATACATATTTATACATGCCAAAACATCCAATACCATGGACCGAAAACGCTTGTGTCCAAAACCATGTGTAAAAACCATGCACAAAACCATAGGTAGGTCCACCCAACCTAATATAGGGTCCAAAGTTGCACAAAACCCCAAAATTCCAAAAAGTGCC
Organism: Pinus taeda; assembly: GCA_000404065.3. Taxonomy (NCBI): domain Eukaryota; kingdom Viridiplantae; phylum Streptophyta; class Pinopsida; order Pinales; family Pinaceae; genus Pinus; species Pinus taeda. Next base: position 141,934 of record APFE031405526.1, on the reverse strand, counting down.
TAGAATCTTGACAAAATTAGTGTATGATATTTTGATGAAGTATGTTAAGCATGGAAAGAGGCCTCAACAAGGATATCCAGTTTTTCTTCCTTCTTTTGCTATCAAGGCAACCGACATACTGAAAACATGAGACTGCCATTGGTGAAGCCATGAGTTCATTTGTGTTAGTGGGCTCTAGCCTTAGGATTCAGCCTCCTTTGTGTGGCCTCTTCTCTTCTCTATCCTCTTCTATTTTCCTATCCTCTTCTTCTTTTGTATCCTCCTCTTCCACATAGTCTTTGTCTTCCTCCATAATCTTTGGTTAAGAAAACCTAGGGATAAGGTAGGTGGGATGGGAAGTGGAAATAGGTCTAGGGAATACGGATAGAGCTATAAAAATTTGAGTAGATGAGGGGAGGGATTCTGGAGCTATGGGAGGTGATAGGAGGTGAAAATCTCAAGGTAGTTTGGAATGATAATTAAATTACAAGTTTATGGTAGAGGTTACCTAGGAATATGTTGCCTAAGACTTAGGGTTTCATGGAGAATAAATTTAGGATAGGGTTTAATGTGATTTAGGAATGATAGTAGGGTCTTAGGAATAGTTTTGGAGGTGTAGGAATGAAACTAGGGTTTGCAAGTCTTACAAATTCCAAATTTAACACAAGAAACTTCATAGCATGAATTGCTGACTTGTGAAATTTAAGGAGGGGTGGACAGGGCTTTACTTACTTGCTAGGAGGTTAAGAAAATAGTTGCTAAAGTTATGGAACACTTGCATGAAGTTTCAGGGCTTGTAGTTGAAGTTTGATAGGTGCACAATGCCTTTTATGGATGCACAATGCATGACTGCTCTATGTGCAATTCCTTTGATGTGTGTGCAATGCCATCCTCAAGTGAAATTGTTAGTTCTTGCCCGAAGTCAAAATTGCACCAATGATAGCGAGTTGGAAATATCTCTCTCTTGGCTACATAATCGACCTGTTAGATTTGGTCTTGTCAGTCCTCCGTCAGAGATCAAAACTCTTTCTGCATTTCATTTTTAGGTGTCTCGCTCCATCCACTCAGCTGCATTCCACTAGGGGCATGCCATAATCTGACAAAAAAGTCTTGTCAGTCGTTTCCCCTCATGTCTTTCACCTGCTGGCTTAGGTCTTTTCATCAGTGTTTATTAAAGTCCATGATAGTCAATGTTTGATCTTTTAACGGACAAGAGTCATTTCAGTCATTAGGTCTAGGAATTAGTCAATTTGGTCTTCAAAAATGTACAATAAAGCCAGCAGGCCAGAGGGAGGCTCTTATAAATTTGTGATTCAAATATTTTCATCGTCATGTTGATAGATTATGACTGTTCTTCAAAACTCTGTTTCGGAGAAAAGTCAACAGTTTGTCATTTGTCATAATTTTCAAAAAGTTTTCAGTTGATCTCTTCAGGCACAACCATGTTCTCCTTTTCCAAATTCCATGTCAGGTAACCCTGCAAAAATAAATTGCGAAAAAATTCATCATTTTAGTCAAAAAATCAAAAGGGAAGTGTGAAAAACAGATTTGCATTAAAGTGTGAAAAAGTGCCAATACGAAAACATTACAAAACTGGCTTCATGAGAAGAAAAAATCAAAACCAACTCTTTATAAGATATTTTCATGAAGAATCAATGTCATTTGAATGCCAAGAGCAAAGGGGAAATAATTCAAATCCATTGGGTGAGCAAGCGTGCATTTTGGGTGAAGTTAGAGGCAGTTTGGCAGGTACAACGCATATAGCAAGTGGAGCGACGAACTAGGAGAAATTGCCCAGTGTAAATTTACACAGGTGCGATGCACTGAAACGATGCGGCGCACTAGGTTTGTGGCGCGGCGCACTCGGATTCTTGGCCCATAAGTTTCTAGAACGGCCTCCAAACTCCAAAATCGTGCAAATTTCTCTTGAATTCAAGTAGGTGGATCTCCTCCTTTGATGTTCACTATCCAAGCTTATGACCATGTATACTATGTTTGATGTGTTGAGCTCCCAAACAAAACCTCAAACTCCACCATGTCAAAATATTCATATGGAAAGTGCTCTTTAGGGTTTCAAAACTTGCTTGCCACCAAGGTCAACTCTTTTCCATTATTTCCTTTATCCTTGATTCCCTTTGTTCCTTTACTCCATTGTTACCCATCCCCTAAAATAAGTAAGCCCCTATCCTTAATTCCCTTTCCAAAAATTTTAAATATGAAAATCCTAAACCCTATTCCCACACCTAAATCCTAAACCCCCTCCCATATTTCCTAAACAAATATCTACCAATAATCCCTAATCCCTTGATATTATTTCCCTTTCCTAACAGCCCCTGTTTCACTTTTTTTCCCCTTTGGTGGCAGAGTTTACACACATCACTAAAAGAGCAGTCCAAACAGTTTCCATACACCCGTTATTTCTCCAAGGCAGTTTATGCAACACTAGTCATGGCATCTGAGCATTCATCGGATTATGACATGGAAACTCAAAGTGACTCACCCACGGAAGAACATGATCCCCGGAGGCCTCGCAAAAGTGGCAGACATGTTAGAGAAGAACCAACCACCCTTACAGAATTGCAGGCCTGCCCTCTTGCCATCATCTGTTTTCAGTTTCAATCATGCTATGAATTTTGTGAGAAGGTTGCAAAAGTTCAATTTCATCATGAGTTGACTCGCTTGCTTGTACTACATTTGCATGGTGATCAAGTTACTTTGGCTGGTGTCACCTTCACACTTACACCAGAATCTATCTCACTGGCCAGCAGAATAAGAAGTAGAAGATTGAACGGCAACATTATGAGCCATATGTCAAACCTGGTTTCTTGAGGCAACTCAAGAGAGTGTTCCCTTTCTGATATCTCAAAGATGAATATGCTCCATTAATGAAATTAATCATGAAATATTTCAGTTGTGAAGGTCGCTTCTCCCAAGTATATGCTTATCACATCAGGTTTCTCATGCATTTCACACGGGAATCGATGATGAACATTCCATACTTCATATGCCAAGACATTAAGAGGACAACAACCCTTGTGCAGCATAAGACCCCACAGCATTAGTTCAACAACATTTGTCATTTTGCACTTATCAAAATTTTGGTTGTGCAACAGCTTGATTTATAGGGTATCACATGGGAAAGCTTCATTTCTCGTGAGTTCTTTACAGCTTTAGCAGCTCATCAGGAGGTTTTCCATAACGTGGGTGAACCTTCATATCAGTATGGAGGTCAGGAGGCGGGGACTACTAGGGTGCAGACATATGTCACTTATCAGAAGGGCACCAGGCAGTTGTTTGCATCAGCAAAGCAAGTGTTATCTCCACCTAGAGTGGAAGGGGCCTCACTTTTGACATCACCACAGGTACAGGACAGAGGCAAGGAGCCAATGCATGATGAAGGGCCTTCAAGTGAGCAGGAATTTATTCTTGATGAGGACGTTGATATAGGTCTACAAAATGCACAACTTAGAGAGATCATAAAGGAGAAACATGCGAAAATTGAGGACTTGTCCTACAAATTGGAGACGACTAAGGGGGTCATTAAATATTTGTAGCAGAGGAACAAATAGCTTGAGGACCAATAGTAGATCATGGAAGTACAAAACATAAGGGCAAACCGCCGAGCTGCCCAAAGGAGGAGAATTGAGTTCACTTCATCGGGAGTGAGAAATCAATGAGGATGGAGAGTCATGGCTTGAAAGAGCCAATATTCACTTAGAGGAATTGTTGGACAAGGCCGATAAGGACCATGCATTGTTGAGACACATGGCATTCCATTACAGGGCAAGAAACATGAGTCCTGAGGCACAAATAAGGAGTCTCAAGGCAAAACTGAAGACGACAACAAAGAAGAAAAAGAGTCAAGGGGAGCATGATTGTCTTCAGACATTGGCCAAAGCCTCTTTAGCCCAACATGACACTTGATGGACGAACTCCACCCAAATTTGAAGAAATTTGGGACATTTTTGGTATTTTTGAAAAATTTTGCACAAAAAAAAGGGTTTTTCTCCTAGTGTGTCCCGCGACGTGGCGCACGCTTTTCCTAGGGAGCTCCAATTGACAAAAAGTTTACATCTTTGGATTTTTCATGAAAAATCGTGACTACTAGTGCGTGGCCAAGAAGTTTGAGCAAGTTTTGAATCCTCAGGATGTCAAAAAAACCTTGAAAATGGCCTTTCTGCCCCTATTTTGACACACAGGAAGCAGTCCTGGGCGATTGAGGTTTTGGAGAGGAAAATGGGCACCAAATTCAGAAATTCCACTTGGGTTGGAAAGTTGACGGGTGGGGCTTTCAAACAAGCAAACTTAGGCTCAATTTGGACTCCAATAGGTGCCTCAAAACCAGATCCAAAATGGCACGATGCAGACATCCTTTGGCGCGGCGCACAGAGACCCAAAGGCCAAAATCACTTGCGCTCTCTGAGAGTTCGATCTGTTTCGGTGCAATTTTCTCCAAGTAAGTTTGTCAAAATCTGTTCAACACTTTTTGGCTATGGTACTATGGTTTAGAAGTAGTTGAAACTGAATATTGGCGTGTGGTTGAGTTTAACGAAATTTCACGTGGGCCCATCCATTAACATACATGTTCACTCTTCATTAAAGGCGCATTTTATTTAAAAGCCATGTTATTAAAATGATAGTTGTTATTTAAATGGTCAAAGGGAAGGCGAATAGTCGCCTAGAAGATCTACACTCGTGTTTACTTTGTTTTGATTGGTCATTATAGAAAATTACATGTAACGCTGATAATTGGCTTTTCATTTCCAGTTTGTAATGACTAAACAATTCCCCAACTTTGGGTCGATTGAATTTCTCATAGAAAAGATAATTTATTGTTTTGAGATTCATTTTGTAAGGGGATGGAATTTCTGGGAAATGGTGGGAGAGAAACTCAGTTACTCACTGTACATTTTAACAGAGAATTAATGGAAGGTTGCAGCTCTGGTTCATGAGATTCTTGTGGCGTGAGTTTAGCAATTGTATTTTCTTTATGTTTCATATATATTTCGTTATGTTTCACAGTTCATTTAAAAAATCATTTCTAGTGAAAGATTTTAAGTAAGAAAAGGTATAATTTAATTTACTACTCTGCCTTTGGAAAGTTTTCATGTTCTATGTTTTCTTCTGTTGAAAAGGATTCATGTATTTATGCCATTTTCGCCCTCTTAAGAAAAAATCTCTCCACTTCATATTATTTCAAATCTAATTGCTAAGATTTTTGCCTGTCTTGCCTCACGAAATAATCTACATATTTGAGTTAAACACTTTTCTCATGCTTTTCATTGGTCCCATACATCCCAGAAAACTCAGTCATTCATCAAAAAAACTCTTTCATATTTATTTACCTAGCCTAAAATCAATATCCATTTTAAGTCATTCTCAGACCCCATTTGTTCATTTTTCACTGAGCGTGACCTGGAGAGAGACCCCTCCTTTCCTCGTAGGGCTAGCTACGAGGCTGAGCATAGTTTGTGGTTACCCTGAATTTTTCCTTCCTTAAGCCTAATGCATATTTAGGCCCTAACATAGTGGCGACTCCGCTGGGGACGAAAGTGGTTTGCTTGAAGATTGTCTTGCCCCAGTACATCTATCAAGCTTAGATCTAATGGTTGATGGTGAACAACGATCAAACATAAGAAGACCGCTAAAATCATTCACCTGGTGACTCCTTTCACTGAAGAATCCAGTAATCGGTGCTTCATGGTGACTCCACTGTAAAGGGATCAATAGCTTTGAGATTTTTTAAAATGGAGCGGATTGCAAGAAGATACGCTCCCATGAGCTGAGATCACATCCCAGGTTTTCCGAATAAAATGCCCAAGGTGGATTGGCTTCATAATTTGCCTATGTTTATAAATGTGGAAGGTAATGATGCTGCTCTTCATCTAATGAAATTTCACATTCATGTGCATAAACTAAAGATCAATTTTCCTAAAGACTATTTGATGAAAATGTTTATGGCTACTCTGGAAGACGAAGCCCGATCTTGGTATGAAAGTTTTCCACCTACTTCTATTCATTTTTTAAAATATTTTCCTACAATATTCTTTGAAAGGTATAAAGAATCATATCCATCCTCAGCTTTAGTTCAAGACTGTTGTAGCCATGTTCATATTTTTATTGAAGATCTTGAGAATTTTTATGGGCATGGTGACTTGATGGATGGAGAAATCATGGAAGCATTGTATGAAAAACCACTTCAGCAGCATAAAGACGATCATGAAAATTTGCAGCAGAATCAAGATTTTAGTATGGTGTAAGATGAAGGAATTTTGCATCTTGACAGTCAACATAAATTACATGAAATGGATCAGCTGCATGAGGAAAATTTGTATACACCTTCACTTGAAATTAATGAAGACAATCAATGTTTGAGCAGAATAAAACAAAAAATATTATCTCCTTTATATAAGATGAGATAGATCAACTCTTGAATAGTCATTTTCCAGCTCAGGTTAACACATATCTGTAGTGTGCACATGGTCAAGAAGGCGATGGTAGAACTTCTTCCTTTTCTGAAAAGGATGACAGTCCTGTAAGTAGCATTATAGATCAGCAGGCTGAATATTTCGATATGGCTGGAAATGATGAAAGAAGAAGTTTTATTTCAGATCTGGTGGAAATAAAAGATGATATGCAAGAAAATGATGTTCGAATCTTAGATAATGGGGATGATAAATCGGATCGAGAAACAGATGGTGATGAGGAAAAAAAGAGTTGCATGGTTGAGGCTACCTCAAATGGAGAAAACAGAGTTACAGACGTAACTGACCTCATCTTACCAGAACTAGATCTTCATGAGGAGGTAGCTCATTCCCTCTATGAACAACAAGATGAGATCTTTGTTCAAGAAAGTGAAAAAGCTCTCGGTGAATTTATGGTAGACGATATAAATGATTGTGTTGGGTTTCAAGAATCATTTGAGGTTTCTTTTCTCATGATTGATGAATGCAAACACAATATCGTTGTCATATCATATCAAGATGACCTACAATATATTTAGACTTCAGCACACCAGACCATTCAGGGTTCCCTTTCAGACTCTTCCTCATATGTATCATGTTTTGAAATGTTATTTGAAGAGGAAATCTTCTCATCTACTTGTTTAGAATCTTTTGAAGACCAGGAACATGATTTTACTGAAGTAAATTATGAAGGAAGATCAAAATAAAAGGAGAAAGACACCTTGCTATTTCAGCAGGAGGAAAGACTTCATGTTTTTCATGATCCAATGGAAAATCTGTTGCAGTTAGCAGTGAAGGTGATTATTGCAGTATTCAGTGATGAAGGAGATCATGGTCACTTATGTTTTTGGATGCCCAATTACCAGTATATGTTGTTGACCAGAAGATCTGATTAGGAGAATCAACCAAGGAGGCATCTACTTGATTGGTTACATTGGAAGACACATTACACACGATTGTACATATTGCATTAGTATGCAGGTGGCTGTCATCATGATTTGAAACCCTCGAATCTTGATGGATTGTTGCCATTGAAACAAGTTTTGTAAGTTCTTGTAATAGTCAATTCAGTCATGAGTCATTTCCTTTTGCATTGAGTCAGTTTTTTCGGTCATTTTGGTTTCATAATTGAGTCTCTTTCAGTCGGGTTTCAGTCAATAAATGAGTTAGATTCTTGCATTGTTTGTTGAAATAATGACTCCATAGCCCAATGGACGAAGGAATTGTCTACTCTCCCAAAGATCTGTCGTTCTTGGCACCTCCAAGGAGCTACCATCCCCCAAAGGAGCCAATGTTAGAGTTGGTCTTGTCAGTCCTCCGTCAGAGATCAAAACTCTTTCTGCATTTCATTTTTAGGTGTCTTTCTCCATCCACTCAGCTGCATTCCGCTAGGGGCATGCCATAATCTGACAGAAAATTCTTGTCAGTCGTTTTCCCTCATGTCTTGCACCTGCTAGCTTAGGTTTGTTCATCAGTGTTTATTAAAGTCCATGATAGTCAATGTTTGATCTTTTAATGGACAAGAGTCATTTCAGTCATTAGGTCTAGGAATTAGGTAAATTGGTCTTCAGCAATGTTCAATAAAGCTAGCAGGCCAGAGGGAGGCTCTTATAAAGTTATGATTCAAATATTTTCATCGTCATGTTGATAGATTATGATTGTTCTTCAAAACTCTGTTTCGAAGAAAAGTCAACAGTTTGTCATTTGTGATAATTTTCAAAAAGTTTTTAGTTGATCTCCTCAGGTGCGGCCATGGTCTCCTTTTCCAAATTCCATGTCAGCTACCCCTACAAAAAAAATTGCCAAACATTTCATCATTTTAGCCAAAAAATCAAAAGGGAAGTGTGAAAAACAGAGTTGCATTAAAGTGTGAAAAAGTGCCTGTTGGATACCTATACCAATAGGTTTCATATTTCATGATTGGATATCAAAGGTCCAAATATGCTCTGCTTTGATTAATGAAAAGATCCCATATTTCCCTAGGATGACAATAGCTGTCTCAGTTTTCATCAGAACTCAATTTTGATGGATGGTCCAACAGTCTAATCTGGATCATGCCATGTTTTAAATTTACATGTTGTAGAATAGAGAATGATATCTGTCCAAACTGTTTAATCTTGGCAGATCAGTAGCTAGGTAGAGAAGCAAAGGTTCCCTACTGCTTAATCTGGGACCTTGGAAGGAATAAGGGTTGTATTAGATAGGAGATGCAAGCAAAAAAGCCAATGAAAAGAAAAGGCATTCAAAGGGTTTGCAAGTCCAAGTGCACCCTCCAAGAAGGAATAAAAAATGTTAGGTGAGCTAGTTGGGTAGGTAGATGGGGTTGCAGAAAAGTTGTCTCTTTCAAGACCAAAGTTGCTGAAACATCTACAAAAAAGGCAAGACACTGGAGCATGACTAATTCCCCTGTCTTCATTTTTGTATTACCCCTTGCTAACACCCCATCATCCACTAGTTTATGCAGCAAACTCAAAGGTTTTGTCATGATGCTAATGGCCTTCAAAAGCCACATTTTTTGTGTAAAAATCTTTTCATTTTCATCTACTCTTGATTACAAGTTATTTTCAAAGAAAACTTGGTTGAACCATCCCTCACTCAGGTGTTCCCTCCACATTAACAGCTAACTCTACTATTTTAACCCCCTATACCCCTTTATCCCTATTATTATAAACACCATGGTGTATAAACCCCACAATGCATAAATATCCCCTCCCTGGCACTATAGCCATAATATTCTCTCCCTGGGACTTGAATTGACACCTGGTCAAGGTCAAGAACCCATGACTCACCTTTTGCTCTACCTCAAACCAGTTTCCCTACCCAAAGTGCCATTTTGCCTTAAAAAGCCTTCAAAAAACCTTCAAAACCTTCAAAAACCTTTGAAAAACCCATAAAATCACCAAAGGGGCGGAAAACATTGCAAAATCACCCTTCCCCCGCCTTATCCTAAGGTCGAGGTGTTATTTGCCCTTTATATTTCATAAAACCTGTTTTAAGCCCCGTTTCCTATAGTTTCCGCCTTTACCATATGATTTACGGCCAAAATGCATGAAAACCCCTTTTTCTAAAGTTGGCAGCCCGAAATATTTTTGTAATAAAAACCATTGAAAATTCGCCAAAAGGAACAGATAGCGCGGGGAGGGTCCCGCCGTCCACGTCTGCAAAGAAAAATTATTGTTTATTACCCGCCCGCTGGTCCCTATTGTCCGTGCAGGTTGCCCGCCCGATGACCGTCAGATCGCGCAGGATCCAGATCTACGGCGGAGGATCATTTCGGGAAATCCCGACGTCTGCACGTTAACCGAAGAAGCTGCTACCGTTCGCGCAAGTTGGGCGCCCGACGACCATCCGATCGCCCGCCCTCAGATCCACGGCCTATATCAATATCGGAAGGCCTCACGTGTCTGACAGATACCTTCCGATATATGTCAGACGCTTATGTCAGGCCAGCATCAGGCGAGGGGCACGCGTCACTTTACGATTGCATCGGAGCGTCGCCTGACAATCCGTTCAACGTACAAGGCCGCTTCCGATATTGCGACACCTGTCCCGCCCACGTCTGCGCCCCGCTGCCGTGCACGTGGCCGCCAGTTCCTCCCGCCTCGTTCCCCATTCGTTCACCTGGCTGCCACCTCACCTCCCCCGTGGACCTACCGTTGACCGCCACGTCACCCGGTGACGTCATGATGACGTCACCCAACCCGGGCCCCCATGATGACGTCATCCATAAAGCGCGCCAAAAAGGCCAAAAAGCCATATTTTCGCCAATTTTCACCATTTTTCATATTTTTCGCAAATTACTGTTGAAGCTCTCTACATGCAAGTTACGACGCCTGCGCCACCAGTCAACCTGCAACCATTTTCCAAAGCACCTAGCACGCAAACCCAGCTGCATTCTTCGCTCAACGCCATTATTTACCAGGTATTTGAGCTTCGTCCTCCCGCGAACTGGTTTTTATCGAATTTCTTGTACAAATCACCATATAAGCCATTTTAATTGAGAATTTCACCATTAAACTGATTGCACCCTACCATATTCAACTATTTGAAGTCAAAACACAGTGTCGGAGACCTCTAATTCAGTGCAAATTCTGTTAAAAACCTAACCTGTTCACGCAATCGTGGACTCCTGTATAACTCCTAAAACTGTCAAAGGAGGTCTTTCTGCTGCTGAAAAACCCTTCTCAAAGGGCTCAGCATTGTAATCCTTAACTGTACGCCGACCCTGCTACGCCTGCTTCCCGTCAATTTCACTATTGCAAACAGCATTTCAGAGGTTGTTTGTGTAAAACATGGAGACACCTGAAATCCTTAATGTCACTCCTCTCAATGCTCCTCAGAGGGAGCTGGACTGGCAAGACCTGGCAGATCTGGATTATCAGATCTCAGAAGACTCCAGGCAAGGATGCACCCCTCATATTCAATTGCTAAATGAGTTCAGGGCCAAACATTGAGATGGGACAGATATATTAGGCATTTGGGAGTCTGCCCTGCCAACTTTTAAAATGCCTCTAGTCAGGCAATTCCCTGATCTCATATATCTTTGTGCCAGTCAATATGAGCCATCACAGAGAGCTGTAGTCAATCACAAGGGGGAAGTGGTGTTCTATACCACCCCTCAGGCCATCAGGGACATGGTGCAGTTCAAGACTGACAAGCAAATGGTTCCCTTATCCCTGCTGGACCTAATTAACCAAGGGACCAAAACACTCACATAGGCAGAGATCCTGAGGTTTAATCAACTATTTGTCAGCAAATCAGACACAGTGTTACATCCTCCTATCTTTGATGGATATCTAAATCAACTTGGGCTAGACCTGGCCCATATGGTGAGCTCAGTTCTAGGGTACAAATCAATGGAGTATATAGAGGAAACTGTGCTAGTCATGATGTTAAGGTTTGTCCCTGGGAGGGCCCCCATCTGCTACAACTATGCCACATATATCTCGGACAAAATTCATGAGAAGTTCCTGCACTTACCTAGAGAGAGGATGTTCAGATATACCTCATATATCTATCATCTTATCCTATATCACCAATATGAAAAATTCTCCTTTGAAATCAAAAGAAACGATGCAGCAGGAAACCCAAGATCGGTTGTATACTGGAGCTCCATCTTCCATAGAGGCTCACCCTACACATACTGTGAGTTCATAGACTCGTTCATCCATCCAGCCATGTCCCTGTTTATGAAAGAATCTCCTCCGAGACTCACTGAGGAAATGAAGAGGATACTTCAACTATCCACCACTTACAGCATAGGGGACTGGTATTTTTACTAGCATTACACTGTGATCAGAATATATGGTTGTGAGCTAAGACCATTCAGGCTGCCCAGGTTTGTGCCTATGAGGCTCTTTTCCCTGGAGTATTTCAGACAGTTTGCCTATGTCGATCTAGTCCATTTTTCAGGAAGGGCCAAGAAGGCACAACTTAAAGTTAAAAACCAGCTCGGGCATTTGGTTTTAAACAAAAGAGAGGGATGGAAGGAGGCAGAGAAAATGTTACATGGCCTAGGCCTAACACAAAGCTTCATGTGGAAACCATATGACCCCAATGGTTTTATATCCAAGAGGAGATTGAAATACAAACTCTCCAGTTATGAGCATCATAACATGATTCTCATAACAAGACATGCAAACCATCCAAAATGGCAGAAAAACACCTTGATAGAGCCCCTGACCCAAGAAGAACTAAATCATAGGGCTAGAAGACATTTATTGAAAATGGCTGACTTGGACTGTCCTTCTCAGGTGCCTACCCTACCCAGTCCTCAGACAACAGTGCCAACGTCCTCATCTGCAACACAAGAAGGGGTAGCACAAGCTTCAAAGCAAGGGCAGGACAAAGGAAAGGGCAAGATAATGGAATAAACAGAGGGCCAGCAGGAGCAGCAGCAAGAGGGCCAACAGGGCCAGCAGGACCAACAACAACAAAATCAGCAAGTAACTGATCAACAGGATCAGGAACAGCAAAAAGGAGAAGGCCAGGCAGTCACCCAACAGAAAACAACCAGCATGGCGCCTCCTAGACAAGATTCTAGGGTCGACCCTTCAGTCCTCCAAACCCTTCTAAGAGAGGATATCAGCAGGAAAAGGGAGAGGGAGACCCCTCTCACAGAAGGTCCAGAAAAAAGGCAAATGCTAAATCCATTTGGAGAGGAGGAAATACAAAGCTTTGAGGCCTCTGCCAGCTCAATGCATCAAGAGCAGGACAGGACAGCACTGGGGGAGGTCAGCTCCTCAGGGCAAGATAGAAGCAGAACTGCAGGCATCAAAGACTTCTTCAAGGATGCTAAGAGGAGGAGTGAGCCACTCAAAATCAAGCTATACAATTATCTACTAAACATGGCTCCATCAAATCAGCAGAGGCTTATGGCTGCCTATGATGTACAAGAGGCTAAATTGACTATGAGTCATTTTACTCCCACAGAGCAGCGACCTCAATCAACTGCAGACTACATAAGGACAAACTTAGAAGTCCTTGCAAAAGACATCCACCCTATGGACCAGATCGAGCTTCATAAGCAAACGGGTGAGATGGTCTATGCCACCTTGGCAGACAAGACCTTGGTGAACTATAGGCTGCAGAACAGTTTGAATAACACTACAGCTCAGCTTGAGTTGGAAAGGGCATCCTCTCAAGCCAAAGATAACAGAATCAAGGCGCTGGAAGACATTATCATAGAATTTGGGCATGATCCCAATGATGTTAAGGCCATTCAGGAGGTCCTTAAACTGAGGGATGCAGATGTAGCTGCAATCAAGAAAAAGATGAAGATCCCACCAACCATACATCCGCAAACAGATGAAGTAGCCCAACAAAGAAGAGATAAGGATATCACTGCACTGCTGATGAACTTGTACAAGGAACTGGTGGACACCCAACAAAAGCTGCTAGATACAGAGAATACCCTAGAAGCAGCTATACAGAGGGGAGAACAAGGACAGTCTTCTAAGCCACCCACAGAGATAATAAACCTAGAGCAGACCCCTAAAGAAGACATCCCTCCAAAGCAGGCAGCAGAAACAACTCCAGCCACAACAGAAGTAGCTACAACAGAGCAAGCCACTGTAGCACCACCAAAAGAGCAGGCCGAGAGCCTGGATATGCAGAAATTAAGGCAGGAACTTCAAGTGCTGGAAGCTCAAATGACAGAGCTAAACAAGGCCAAGGAAAGCTTAGCGAAAATAGAGGGAAAATATGATAAGTCTAAGCAGAACGTGGCTGAGAGGGAGAGGGAAGTAAAAGCCCTAAGGAAGACAATTGCAGAGCTGGAAAAGCAACTCAATTTTGAGAAGGTAACAGCAGAAGTCAAGCAAGTGATATGGACTGCCATTGGACAAGCAATCACCAACCAATGGGAGTACATTGATGCTATATATGAGCAGATAGGACTAATTGGCAAGGCAAAGAAAGAACTGTATAGAGCAAGAAATGCTCTAGGAGACATGGCCGACCTTGCCCCCAAGATGATTGAAGTCCTCAACTATAGGAATGGTTCTCAGCTAATAAAAATGGGAATTTCTAACAGGACTGAAACCATTTCCTTAATCAAAAGAACTACAACAATGAAAAACCTAATTCAGAACCTGGACAGGAAGGTCCATGATATGCAAGCAGATATACATAAGTTCCAGAATAGGTTTACAGCCCTGCAGGACAGAGGGCTCCCCAGCTTGGAAGAATCAGGAAAGCTTCTCTCTTATGAGAAGTACATCAAAAGAATAAGCACTTTTTCAGCCATGCAGATTGCTGAGGCTCCTGGGTCATCTACAGCAGGCCCATTAACAGGACAAGCTCTTTTTAATAAATTAGATAATTTGTTTTTTATTAAAAATGAGGTAGCACATTTATTTGATAAACCTTCCCGATTTCTATAAGTACACAGAAGCTGATGAGACCATAGGGTCAATTTTGAGGCACCAGCTTCCTCCTCCAAATACTTGGCAGGACCTGATACAGCTACTTTTGAACCAAGGCTGAGCGAGCAAAACTCTTTTGTAGCAGTACAGTCCACATTGCATCTACAGGTGAACAAAGCCATGTCAGCAAGCACAAAGACGCTGAGCCAACTCAGCACAGGTACTCGGCATCAACAGCAGCATCAGCTGGTACAGGTGGCAGGGGCAAGAAAGATACAGAAAATCAGAAGTAACAAAGCACTTCAATGCTTCATTTCTGAAAAAGCCGCGCAGTTAAATCCGCAGTACTCAAAGGTCAAAAGGCTATCCTGACAGCAGTTAAAGGCTTTTACTATCATTTATACTTGTAATAACTTCTCAGCTACTTTCTCTGTACAAGTGTAAGAGATATTCCCTCTCAGATGACCTCATTCCTGAGATATTTTTGTATGTAAACTTCTATATATTCCCCCTCGTGTTTGTTTAGAGGGGTTGGACTCCGGATGGAAGAAATTCTCCTGATATCTTCTCTGTAACTCTGATATTGTAAACTTTCAGACAGTTTAATACAAAGGCAGTGGGATTTCTTCAAAGACGTTTGTCTGTTGATCTCTTGATGGTGTGTGGCTCAAAGTAGCAAGATTCCTGTGCATTACATGGTTCAAATAAGTTTTCCTCATGACTCTTTATCTTGTCTGTGTTTCCTGTTATTCCATATGTATCTCATGTCTTTTATACACTTGCAAAGCTAAGTAGTAAGGGAAAAAGAATAGTCTCAGGACTTGGTCATTGACTACCCTAAGCTCAATCTAAGCTATCTCATATGTTTTCTTCTGTTAAGGTGTTTAAAGCGTAATTCTTAACTGCTACCTTTAATAACCATATCATCACTGTGTATTGTTGTTTTAGGAATTCAAGTAATTGCTCCTAGATAACAAGCCTCTTTCACAAATATACAGCTTAAGTAAGGAAATCTTAATTGCTCATTGCTAGTTGTATTCACCTCATTCTCACTATTCACAGTTTGTTTCATGAAATGCACACAGGCCCTGTAGCTTATCCCCTCACCAAAATCAAGATTTCAAGAGAAAACAGTCCTAGACCCCATTGCCCAATGGATTAACTGTATCTGCTAATACACTCTAAAGAAATCAGAAACATCCTCCCAACCAAACACAAAAACAACCAAAATATTCACTCCATACCTAGCCTAAAACCTTCACTGAAAGCAGTGACAAAACCTTATAGAGAGAGCCCTCTCTGACTGCAGTTATGCTAGAAGCTGCAGCCCAAAGATTGGTTAGTGGTTACCCCGGCCGTATTCTCTTAGGAGTCAAAGAGAACAACCTAGGTGTTAACATAAATGGCGACTCCACTGGGGACTTCAGGTTCTAAAGGTCTGAATATCTATCAAGAAATTGCACTCACAGTCTAAATATCAGTTAAGACACCTTTAAACTGCTCCCATAGAAAATTTGCAGCCTGGAGGTAGAGCTGAGCCAGACCTCTGTTCACCCCATACAAATACACATAGTCTTTAGAGTTCCTGTCCAGTCCTTGCAACATAAAACCTTCATAAAATCTTACAGGACTGGCCCAGAAGCTGGCTCCCAAGAAGAATTTCAGGTACAAAAGGGCACATCCTGACCCAAATCCTCCCCCTACCTTCGAAAATCCCAATACTATCCCCAGATTTGTTAGGAACCAGCAGACACAAGATTATCTTGCTGACATCAGTTCACAGTCAGAGCTTCCTAACTTCATCCCCACCCCAGTCAAGGTCCTATTCCGCTCTACCCCTAATTCCCCTAGTTCCCCATCAACATCCCAAAGTTCTCCACCAATCCCTTCTTCTCCCACACCAGTTCCCTTGTCCCACACTGTTATACCCTTAATACCTGTTACCCCTGTGATACCTGTTGTTCCCATTGTCCCAGTTGTCCCAGTTAACCCCCAGAATCCAGCAAATATGGCTAGGTATGCACCTCTGCAATTACCTGCCAATCCAGTGGCTTTACCTCAAGACTATCAAGCCAAAATAGCATACTTTGACTCCACTGGTCCTTATCTACCATCCGCATGCTAAGAGAATGCAAGATCACTTTGAAAATTATGAGATAGATGATGAAACTGTAAGGATGAGAATATTTGTCCAAAGCCTGACAGGGGATGTGAGAACATGGTTTAGATCTCTGCCTGCAAACAACATCACAACCCCTGATGAGCTCTACCAATCCTTTACAAATAGATGGGAGAAAAAGAAAGACCCTTTACACATACTTGGTGAGTACGATATGATTAGAAGAGGTCCTCAAGTAACAGTATTGGAATATTGTGCTAGGTTCAATAATGTCTATAATGCTATACCTCAAAATCTGAGACCTCCCCCGGATCTAGCTTTATACAAATTCCCAGATGGATTTGACCCAGATATGGCTTATCAATTAAAAGAAAGAGCCCCTCAAAACCTCGAAGAAGCTCAGAGAGTTGTTGTAACAGTTGAAGCAAATCTGATTTCCAAGAGGAACAGGGCTAAAACAGAAAAGAGTGTTGTTTTCAAGGAAGAACCCTCTGCCTTGGACCAGAAATTGGATGCAATAATCTCTGGTATGAAGAGGTTAGGCGATAGGGTAGAATCTGTGGAAAGAAAATCTTCATGGGAAGCACCACCAAACAACCCAAACAGGGCTACAAACTTCAGGAGGAACCAAAATCCTGGTGGCAGCAAAACCAACAATGACCCTGAAATAAGACCACCATTTCAGGAAAACTATGCTGAGGCATCCACATCTGAAGAACAAGCAAAGGACACTCATATCCACCTAATGGGACTTGATAATAAGCACCAAGTCTTCTTGACTCAAAAGGATCAGGATGAGGAGGATATCAAACAGTTTCAGACCAGTTCAGGGGAATCATTTGATTTCAAACAAGGTTATGATACTGCTGTCTATGAGGTTCATAAACAATACAAATTGAGAAGTAGGACTGTAAATGTAACACCATCTGAGAAAACAAAGGATAAAACACAGCCCAAAAGTGCCATAGCAGTGGAGCCAAACAATACAACTGATTCACCCATAGCAGAAGTAACTATTGAAGATGTCACCGAACAAACACCAAATTCACAACCTGCACCCTTTGAAAAGCCTAAACCAAGCAAAGGGCCTCAAGAGCTGATCAACAATCAGAAACTCCAGAATCAGCAACAAACTTCAGCGGATAAAGAAAGTAGGCTGATCCATACTACTAAAACACAAACAGAAAAACCCTTTGATTTGGAAACTGAAATTGGAAAACTGAAAATAACTATACCTCTGGCAGAACTAGCCAAAAATGATATCTATAAACAGCAAATTCAGAGATCTCTACAACTCACACATCACAAAAGCAAAGATAATGTGGATAATGTCAATGTGTTGGATGACACCCTTGAATTGCTTTTTGGACCAGAGGTTGATGGAAAAGAAGCAGGCTCAGGAATCCTACCCTTTTATGTTAGCCTGCATGTGCATGACAAAATATTACACAATGCAATGTTTGACTCAGGTGCTTCTCACAACTTAATGCCCAAATCTGTGATGGAAAGGTTGAATTTGGATGTCACTAGACCATACAAAGACCTTTTTTCATTTGATTCCAGCCAAGTCAAGTGTCTAGGCCTAATAAAAGACCTATGTGTGTCTTTAGTTCAGTACCCAAACAAAACAATTCTGATGGATGTAGTTGTTGCTGACATTCCACCTAAATATGGGATGTTGCTGTCAAGATCATGGGGAGCTAAGCTCCAAGGGTCTCTACAATTAGACATGTCTTATGCTACTATCACAGTCTTTGGTCAACCCAAGAGGCTGTATAGAGAGTCACTAATGAAATACATGGTCAGTAGTACAGAAAAGCCTCAAAACTTTCCCATTTATGCTGTCCACTCTGACATAGACTCATACATCCTTTACAATGACAGTAAAAACAGCAACATTAAGGAAAAGGCTCCTATAATCCAAACAAATCAGACTGCTGAACAAGAGGACCCTGATATCCAAGCACAAACTGAATCAAACAAAGGTAATATTCAAGACCACAAAGCAAACATGGACGAAGAAACCATAATTGAACAAGACAATGAAAAAGGGGCCTTCCTAGAAAACAAAACAATCCCACCAAGTGAAGGGGATGTCAAGCAAACCAAGCCAATCAATCAGCCCATCCTACAAATCACCAATTCATCCCACACAGACCTCATTCAAAACCCCCTAGAAAAAGAAATCTTATGGTTCCTAGAATTTGATGGATCAGTTAACAAGCTAGGGGCAGGAGCAGGAGTGTGGGTGCACAATAAAGAGGGTACCCATGCAGAAGGAATAGCCTACAGACTGAATTTCAGATGTACCAACAATATGGCTGAATATGAGGCCCTTCTATTAGGCCTCAAGTTGGTACATTCCCTGCAAATTACTAAAATATCAGTCCTAGGAGATTCAGACTTGGTCATCCAACAGGTTAAAGGCAATTTTGTTACTAAAGACAACAGACTTAGGTCTTACAGAGCTGCTGCCACTCAGTTGCTTAACTCCCTTGCTGACTTCCAGATCTCCAAAATTCCTAGGACCCAGAACCTACACGCTCACAGCTTAGCCATGTTTGCAAGTACTTGCAAGCTTCCCTTTGACCCCCATCACTGTTTTACAGCTGAGGTAAGACACAGACCATCAATCCCAAATAACATAAGAGACTGGCAAGTGTTTGACAGTGATTCACAAATCAAAAACTTTCTGAATTTACAGGAAGAATTTTCAGGCCTGAATATAGATACTCAACCAGCAAGTCAATCACAACTACTTGAGCCAGCAAGTCAATCACAAATACTTCATCTAAATCACAGCCAAGCACTATCACCCAAAACAGTCTACCAATTGCTAAATCCTACAATTTTCAACCAGGATAACATTCAAGAAATCCAACAGATTGAGTATGAACTGATACCTGAGGATGAAACTGAAATGATACAACTAAAAAGCAACCTCCTGCCCATAGGCTTAGCTCCATTGGAAGACATGTTTGATTCGAATGATATCCCTAATAAACCAAAATTTGAACCCCTAAACACCACCATTGAAGAACACAAAATAGGGACAGTCCAAAGCCCCAAAATCATAAAATTATCAGCTGCATTACCTCCTGACCAAAATCCCAAATACATTGATCTATTTAAAGAATTTCAAGATGTGTTTGCTTGGAGTTATGAGGACCTCAAGTCCTATGACACCTCTGTTATACAACACACAATCCCACTCAAGCCAAATCAGAAACCCTTTAAACAAAAATTAAGGAGAATAAATCCCATGCTCCTCCCAGCAATGGAGCTAGAGGTCCAAAAGATGTTTAAAGCAGGCATAATAGCCCCAATCAGATTTTCTAATTGGATTTCAAACCTAGTCCCCACAAGGAAGAAAACAGGTGAAATTAGGCTCTGTGTGGATTTAAGAAACCTTAACCAAGTGTCATTGAAAGACAACTACCCCCTAC